>VUYV01000150.1:1750129-1792279 GCA_008711295.1 Anarhynchus alexandrinus
AGAAGCTGCTGGGGCCGGAGGGGCCCGGCGGCGCCGAGCTCCCCAGCGAGGAGGAGGAGGGACAGAACCTCTGGTGAGCGGCGGGGGCGCCTCACGGGCCGCGGCACCCCGGCGGGGGGCGGGCGGGCGTCCCGTGCCTGTCACGGCGGGGTCCGGCCGCTCTGCCGAGCCGCCTCAGCACTCGGCCTGGCCCCGGCGGAGCGGGCCGCGGCGGGGCCCGGGGGGGAGTGCCGCCCTCCCCGGCTCCATAGGGCCTCGGCGTGCGGGAGGGGAGCCCCGCCGGCGGCGGAGCCGGGCCGGTATCGCGGCGAGGGCGAGGGGAGCGCTCCGGGGGCGCGGAGGGCGGCGGGGGAGGCTCCCGCCGGCTCCGTCGGCGGCGATCCCGTCGCTCGTCGCCGGGTAACGCTCCGAAAAACGCTATAACGGCAGAAAAAGCCGCGTGTGAAATACAGGAGTGGATTGTGGGAAGAGTTAAGTCATCAGGTGAAAAGTAACGTGACCTCTTAGAAGGGAGAAGAACTTAAGAAAACGTCACTGCGTGTGTATTAGAAATGATAAAAGCTTTTCCCAAAAAGGTGGCGCGCTCTCTTGGTCTTTTAAACTGAGCCTAAATCTTCGCCTGTGAGATCGCACCTGGTTTGTGGGTGGCACGAGCGCGGGTGGGCGCAGGCGGCGCAGCCCGTGGGCGCTGTGGGGTGTCCTGCGCCGCCCTCCGCCCGTCGGGCTCACCCGAACCCCGCTCTTCCTCCAGGTCCTCCATCCTGAGTGAAGTTTCTACCCGGTCGCGATCTAAATTGCCATCGGGCAAGAACATTCTTGTTTTTGGTAAGTGGCATACGCAAGCAGTTGGGTGGTTGGGGTGTTATTTTTTGTAGAAACAAAGCGTGTTTAAAACAGTGATGTGAAGGAACTGACACATCAGTTTGTTAAAATTAGGTTGTGTAATATGATCTATTGTGTTTTTGTCTTCAGGCTGGTGGATTTGCTTTCTTTTTGGTTTATGCTGTTAGATTCGTGACATACATTTAAACAAGTGGAATGCAATGCACACTATTTAAGTGCTTCGTTCCTGTTGTCGTGGTATGTCATTGCATTTAGCTGGAATACTTGAAAGAAAACAACAAATAAGTATGGTGTAAAAGCGTACGAGGATACTTCTGATTGTTTAAGTGTGTTTTCAAAAATCTTTTCTAAAAAGTTAAAATTAATTCTGAAAGTGTCTTTTTTTTCCCTGTAAAAACTTACCGGCAGGTGATGACGGTTCAGGTAAAACCACGCTTATGGCTAAAATACAGGGAGCAGAGCATGGGAAGAAAGGCAGAGGGCTGGAATACTTGTACCTGAATATTCACGATGAAGACAGAGATGGTAAGTTCATTTTATATGTAATCTGTTCACTGTAATTAAGTAGCTGACGTGCTTTTATTATAACTGTGGTTTCATCAGTGTGTTTTGGGTTACGCCCAAGTAGTTGATCCCAGCATTGTTGGGCATGCTTTAGAACCTGTATCAATTTCTTAAAAGTGGAATGTGTTTTACATTTGGTGTACGTTGTCCCTCTTGTCCTTCTTACAGCTTGACCTGTGTACGAGCAAAACGTACGCTTGAGCAGCTCTCGGCATCCTTTTACTTTTAGGGTAGATACATCTGCTGATGCTGACTTCCTAGCAGATAGATTGTCATTTGGTATGACTACTTGATAACTATAGAAAGTAAACGATACATCTGTGAGAATTTAATTCTCGGCATGAGTTTCTGGACGTTGGGGGGTTGGTGTTCTCTTGCAGGGCTGGGTGCGGAATTCTGGTTAACTGTAACTGAGATGTTAGAATTGAATGAGTGAGGAACTGAACATGAAGTCAGAATTAGTATTTCCTGTTCTCAAATTGGAGCTTGTCTCTTTGCCCCTTGTCTTTGTTGCTGTTGATTGATCTTCCCTACTATATGGAAGGGGGATGATGAGGAGGGACTGCTTAAAAGCAGGTCTAATGATCAGAATACTCCTATTTTTAGGAAGGTTAGGGAGAGATGGGGAGTGAGTTCGTTATTCTTGTTACTAAATCTGCTTGTCTCATTTTGGGCAAACTGCTGGACCTCTTTGTGTTAGTTTCTCTCTTCAAAACCGGGGAATGACAGTCTTCCTATTCGCGACTTCCTTCTGAATTTTTAGCTCAGAGGAGGGAAGCAATGATGGTGGTTCATCCATGTTCCTGAAAACAAATGAACTAGCAAGATCCTATAATGGTATTTTGGAAATGGAAATGTACTGAAGGCTTGCACGAGTGATTAAGTACCATATGTGACTGGTTGTTATGGAGATTGGTCCTGCGCTCACATGGTAATAAACTGCCTTTGGATACTAAGTTAGGCACAATTAAAGGATGAGTACATTGCCTGCATCTTCAGTGGCCACCTAATCTTGCAGTTCCTAAAAATCTTTTGCTCTGTAGTTTTAAGTGCTGAGCCATTCTTGAGGTTCTTGGTGTAAGTGCTTTCTCACCATGCACAATCTTCTTTAGTACTGCATAAATACTTTAGGAGGGAAAAAACCCTTATGATTAGGAGTGTTAAGACAGCCTGCGATGTAAGGCTTCTTGCAACATCAAAGGAGCTGGTAATATAAGCAGAAAAATGTTTGGTGTGCTACTTTTCCTGGTGCTGTCGATCAAACCCCAAGTATGTCCCTGCTTCGGAAATATTTTGGGCCTATTCCTGAGTATCTGGAAGTAAGAAGTATTTGAGGTGATTAGGAAAAGCCTGTCATAAGAACTCAGGCAGCACTAGCAGGAAAAAAAATGGCCTTTTTGACTACCAGACCCAGCTGGAGAATTCAGGTCTTCATGCATCCCTTTAATGGATGTGTTAGGATCTAATAATACATGCCGTTTTCCTTTCTGTCTCATTAGTGTCATCAGCAAGCAAAATAAATAGCAAAGTGGGTCAGGACCTCCCAGCAGGCAAAGATAACACTCTTCTTTCTCTAGCACAGGTTTGGTTTTGTGTCTTTAAAAACTTTGCGGACTTTAGATGTGTGTGTGCTCAGAGAGAGATTTAGGAACAAAGCCTTTATAATTGACCCACAATTCTTGGAAGCCATAAAGAATCTGCAGATAGGCGTTCAGGAGCTCACTATCACAGACTCAGGTCTGAGGGTATCTGCTGCTTCTTATAGCCCAACCTACTCAAGACCAGCAAACCACAAGGGTTTCCAGAGGTGTCAGATCAACACTGGTCACTGGAACTGTAGTGGAGTGAGAAGATCTTTCCGACCTCTCTCCCAGGTGCTAGAAGCTTTCTTTGCTCTCTTTGCCTTTTGCTCTTCATTTCAGACAAGTTTATTCTGTCGAGGAGAAATATTTTGGTCATAGTGCCGAGTCATTATCTACCTCAAACCTCCCTTCAGAAATCTGAAGGAAAATGTGTGCTGCTTCTTATCCCCCTGCCCCTTCCTCTTTAAGGGATATTTGAATCTGGCTCCTCTTACACTGAAGCAGAATTACTGTAGATTGCTGGGTGCGTATCTTAGTTTGCAGTTACTTTTGTCTTTTCCCCTGAAGATTAGGTCAGTGATTAAATTGTTGGGGTTTTTTTAATATGAAAGTTAAACAAATGCGTAGAAAAGACCTCTTTTTTGAAGGACCCCCGTAGCTGATCCAGGTGCCCACTAAACTTTTTGCGTTTCACTGTCATCTGCTTGTTCCTTGGCAGTGGCCGATACCTAGCTTGGATGGCAAGATACGCATGACCACTGCCTTGGTAATTAGCTGGTTCGGTTCTGTGAGGTGTTAGTCGTTCGATGTAACGTGCAGTACTTTGGTCCTTAGGTCTCAGGATAACATAGAGTAAGTCCACGGCTGAATCTCTACCTGAAAAATCTCCTTCCTCGGGTACTATCCCCCGTTCTGCCTAGGCTAAGGCATTGTTCACGAAGAGGTTCAGGGGTGCCTGAGAAGCAATGCTGAGAGTGAGAGGATTCTCCTAGATCATTAGCCCCAGGTACAATATTCTTGGAGCGTATGGCTGCTTCTGCAAACGTGACACCCTCGTTTGTCTGGATGAGAGCACTTCTAGCACTAGCTGTAAAGTTAACTCGGAATATTAAACGGCCTTGGAGCTCCGGCCCTAGAGTCCTCTGGTTGTGGAACTTCTCAGGGAGAGTGACCAGTTTTGATTTTATGCATTTTTTTGTGATGAGCAGATATTTTATGTCTGTGCTGGTTAGTCTGCTTTTGAGAGATGAGAATCTTAATTCGTAGGAGGGAGCAGAGAGGCTCTGTGTAATTTTATTAAAGGATATGTGGCTTTCAGAGTCTCTTGCAGTGAAGAGGCAGAGTTAAAGTGAGGATGTGCACCAACACGGTGAGACAAACTACATCAACTGGTTCTGTGGTGGTACGGTATGGGTTACCTGGCGGTTATAAACGCCATAGAGAACTTACAGTTGAACTGCCTCAGATTACCAATGCAGTACAGCTGTCCTGACTGTGCCAACCGTGCCAATGAAGTAGAGCCATTCTGTTGTTGCATTCTTATTGTAACAAAATCAAGTAGTCTTGGTTTTTTGCCTCAGGTTTGGACTGGCCTCAGTCATATCATATGCATGTTCCAGTTGAACTGGTTGTTCCAGATTGAGATGAGTGCTGCTAATGGGAAAATTGGGGGTTTTTGTCAACATCTTTAAAGTAGTTCTCTTGAAAATTATTTTTTGCTGTTTTGCCTCTCTTCGCAGCTTGGGCAAGGGATATCTAATTACCACTGATACCTTTTGAATAAATGCAGGAGATGTAGTTGCAGTTCACAGAATCAACCATCTGCAGTAAAATTCATTAAAGCTGGGAAAATCTTTTTCATGGCTAAAGGGATAATGAAATATTGACAGGATTTAGAAATGTAGTTTTAGCAGCTATTTTAATAGTCCTTAATTAAGTAGCACCTGCTTTTCCAACAGGATCTGGTAGTTGGTTGCTCTGTTTTGGTGTCTCCTGTCGTAGCGGCAATGAAAGGCCCAGTTACCATGCACATCATCTGACTAACGAGGAGCTAGATGTGGTGCTGACAAAGTTGAATTTGCCATCAAGTCTTTGCCAAATTGTGAACAACCACTACTGTATTTTCCAGTGTGTTTTATATTTGTAGCAGATGTAAATCACAAGCCATACATGTTTACCGTAAGAAAGGAGGAAAACCTTCCATTTTCATACAATGTTATCTTTTTATTTTTTTTTGGAAAGTACATTTTAATGCGAGTGCTAGGCTTCCAGTCTTCCTAGCAGATTGATTTCATTTGAGTGATAGTTCCAACTGCATTTTAGTCCCACCTCTATTCTAGTTCCAGTCTGTCTTCTAGATGTTAAGCAGAAACTAAATCCTTAAGTAGGACAAAGGTGTTTAGCAAACAAAACCTTTGTAACCTTCAGATATTGGCTTAAAAACTGACTTAGGAGGAGTGAATTAGGATATTTATTAAGTTTTGTTACTTGCTAAGGTGTGAAAGTCTTTTCCACAATCATAGCACTCGCCACAGGAGAAACTGAAAGTGCTGATGAGTCGTAAACTTTCATAGACTAGAGGTAGACTTAAGTTAGATTTTTTTAAAACTTTCGTATTTGCTTCAAGGAGACCATTGTGCATAGACAAAGTTAATGTCTATTAAGGACCTTTCACTCCTAGAAAGCTCACAGGGTTTCTATTCACTGGTAGGTTTCTGCTTTTGGGAATGTACAAAGGATGCTGCTGGAGTGCAGAGGATGAGTCCTGCATAGATGTTTCATTTACTCTTGTGTAATACTAAAGGCGTGAATGTGTTCACATTAAGTCCTAGCTTCCTTTCTGCTTTTCCAAACTTCTGCCAGACATTGCCTCTGTCCTTAGAGGTCTTCTGATAGCTTTAGGTTCGTACACCCAGTGCTGTGAGAGTCCTGTGTGGTATCAGTGAGCTGGTTTCCTGAAGTGGGGGGGAGGGAGGGGAGAAACAATTGATGAATATGCAAAGGTGCATTTCTTACATACACAATGGTTATCATAACTGTTTACTGCAAAGGACAGATCTGAGCTGCACAGTTGGAAGTAAGAAGATCTTTAAGTTAGAAGCATAACTGTTGGCCTGTTTGTGTGATGACTGATGTCTGAATGTCTTACGGCAGCCTGGCAGCAGGAGCGTAACAAATGCTAAATGAAGACTGCCCGTGTATAGCATCTTGATGTAATCTGTCTGTAACTTGGCTGTTCAGTAATTTTATCCGAGACCTGGTTAGAAAGATAGAATCTATATCTCTGTACTCTTTTCTCCTTCCAGTTTCCTGTGTCAAGCTTTTGCCTTTATCTAGAGCCAGTGGTTTTGATCCTGATGGATTCTTTCTTAGAGTAAACTTATGATAGCCACAGCAACTGGGTTTATTTTGTGAAGTTAGAAGATTTGGGGCACAGGGCAGGGCAGAGTAACTATGAACCTCAGCGGCTGTTTTGAAAATCTTGGCTCTGCAGTGATTGTTTTGCTCATCCACGTAACCCAGAATTCACATATCTTGTATGGATACCTGTGGAGACCCCCTGTTCCCTCTGGACAGCTGTAGCAGAATAGGGAATGCTTTGGGAAGAGGTACTGGAAAAGTCTAGAAGAGAGATACAAATGGAGTTGTTCTTTCTCAGGAGGAAGTTCTGAGAATAATATAATTTCTTTCTTTTTTTTTTTTTTTAATTTGGACAGAATTGGTTGTTCATAGTATCTGATACATCCTTCCTGGATGATGCTCCCTTTTCAGTTTCTTCTATTCTTGCCAAAGTTCATGTTTGGGGTAAAACTTCTCATGCCAGCTGTCTGTCCCAGCTGATTCTTCCCACCTCCCCACCTTGCATTTCAACAAAAAATATCCAGTAACTATCAAAACACTGCGGGGGGAGAAATACAAAATCTAAAATACCATATCTTTTGTCCGGTACTCCTTCGTAAAGAGTCTGCAGGTAGGAGCTAAGTCAGTGTGAATGAAGAGCAGGTAGCACAGCTTGAAAGTTTGGTAGGTTGTAAGTTTATCCTGTGTTTGCTCCTCCTACTCCTGTGCTAGAAACCTAAGCTGCTTATTGCTTGTATCTTGTTTGCAGCTTATTTCTGTTGAGAGATGTTAAACCAGCTTACGTGTCTGAGGGACACCTAAGGCTTCTCTGCTGGACTCAGCTATAACCACCCCCTTTTGAACTTGGAGTTACACACACGTGTGTCACACGTATTCTGGTTTTACTTGGAATATATGTATTTCAAATTCAGGAATGCTGTGCAGAGTCTAAAAACTGGTGTGTCAGCTGTCCTTAGTAAAAGCCAAAGAACAGAGATTGTTTTTTAAACAAAAAGATTCTGAACCAAGAAAAAATCCCGTTAAATGAAAGCGTCTACTGAGTAATGCAGGCATTTGCACGTGCACCTGTGTTAAAAATACACAGGCAAGATCTGCTGGTAGCTGGGCTTTGGTCTTTCACATAACACTAAGGTACTCATCTGTTTGCCCCCAAACTAGGAAAGCAAAAAGTTGGCATCTGTTGGGTTTTACAACTGTACCTTTTCCTTTCAGATCATACTCGCTGTAACGTTTGGATTCTGGATGGAGACCTATACCATAAAGGGCTATTGAAGTTTGCGGTTTCTGCAGAATCCCTGCAAGACACCATTGTAGTCTTTGTTGCAGACATGTCTAGACCCTGGACTGTTATGGAGTCTTTACAGAAATGGGCCAGTGTCTTGCAAGAACATATTGATAAGATGAAGATTCCTCCAGAAGAGATGAGAGACATGGAACAGAAGTGTAAGTCTTTGTGCATCTGTGCATTCTTGTCCTCTTTTTTTTTTTTTAAACTAGCTCTTGCAACTTTCTTTTGTAATGATAAATTTCTTCAGATTAACATTTTGAGAATGGTTTGGATAAGAATTACTTTGAAGTTGTGATTACAACTCTAATTCAGATAGACTCTATTTGGCTTTAAAACAGCTCTTCCAGTTTTGCTGTGCTAACAAATCATCAGGTGAATTATTGGTCTTGCATAATCCCTTGCAATAATGAGATTTTGATAATTTGATTTTTCAAAAGGCCAATTTTTAAAAAACTAACTCCATACAGAATCATGCTTTTAAAATAGTGACAGAATTCAGTAATTAAGTGAGCTGTCTAAGCCAGGTCCCATTGCCATACTGTGTTTGTCTTCCCGTAGGTCTCTTTTTTCTTGTTTTTCATGAGCCTCGGACTGTGATCCTGGTACATCTAATTGTCTCTTGCTACAGCCACCGCTACCCTGTGACTTTAGGAATGTTGTATAAATTAATTTTCTTTCCTGGCGTATCTGTGTCAGGAAAGAATCTGGCACTGGCAAGCAGTCATTGCTGCAGTATTGTTTCCTGCAGCTTCTTTTCTTTCCTAAAATAGTTTTCAGTGTTTCTTGAGAGTTTTTTCTGTTTTCATATTGAATTACCCCAAAATAAATTCCTTTGGTGGAAAAGACCTTAGCAACGTGCATTCCTTTTCAGCTGAAGTATAGATTCGGACTGATCCTTGCTGGTTGCTGATTTTGTTCAGGGCGGGTGGCTGCCTGTACTGGAGCGTTTAAACCTTGCAAATACTGTCTCGTAGCTTCCTTAGATTCACTTTAGGGAGCAGTGTCATCTGTTTGGCATGTCAGCATTCAGATGTATTTGTGTAGCTATCTCCTTTCTGAATGTTAAATATTACTTTCCCAAAAGGTTTGTGCCTACAGCATACTAGCTAGAGTTTAAACTTAATGACAGAAATCACCTGGGTTTGATCACCAGGTTATATTTAAAAAAAAAAAGTAAAATCCGACAATTAAGGGAAAAAGGTTGTTTGGGTTTTTTTATGTATGTGTGAGAGATTTTTTTGGAATGGGAGATGGAAAGGCAGTTCTAGTCTCAAAATACAGCAGCTAACCCAATTTGCACTTTTCTGGGACACCAAATTTTATGGCAATCCAAGTGCAGTTTGTGCGCTTAAGTTTTACGTTTGGAAAGAGAAGTGTTTTCACTTCACTGAGTGGAGGAGCCAGTTACAGCTATGGCAAAGCTTTAGCACCATCTTTGGGGAACTTAGAAGACATTCCAACAGCACTGTCTTTAGAGATTTCTAAATTAAAGTAGCATAGAAGTTCATAGTTTCTCTTGCACTTTAATAGAGTTGAGGGAAAAGGAAAATTTGAGAGCTGCCTAATTCACATGCTTGGAGGACTCTGAGGCCATCCTATGATGAAAAACAGAGGTGAACTTCGGGTCCTGTATCAGCATGCAAGTAGAACAGGGGCCTCAGTGTATCCACCCCCAAACTTCCTTCTCACTCCTTTTCTCAGGCGCTGTGTAGGACACTCGTGTCATCTCAGATCCTTGTCTTCTGAGTTCTTGCAGACTGTCCCTGAGGCCAGATCTGTGCTCAGAACTTTGACCACCATAGCTTGTAGTTCCCTTAATGGCAAATGGTGCTAAAAGAAATTCCTACGATAGCTGTGGCTATATTAGTGTGACTGCTTAGACAACATAGAGCGCACGTGCCTGAAGAATGCCTTGTGACTACAGTCCGTCAATAAAGCTACACCAGCAAAGTTTCCCTTACTAAAATCCTGCTGCATACGCTTCCTGAGATAAGCTGCCACTTAGAAAACAGAATCGCTCTGTTGCAACAGCCCAGATATGAAAAAACTGGGATAATAAAGCACATATGCAAAGCAGGCAGTGAAAATATAGAAACTGTGCAGAATGAAGAGATGTGCTAAATTCATTCCAGTAAAGCCCCAGCGCAGCGTAACACCACAGAGATGTATGTGTTTCTTGAGTTGAGCTTGTAGAACCATATTCCCTTACGCTTCCTTCTAGCTGGGAGCTGGGGCGCGTGGACCGAGCTGAGGTCCGCAGCGCTATTACACTCAGTACCAGCAGCCAGTAGTTCTGTTGACCCCGAGGAAACATTTTCTAGTAGTATCCCATTAGCATCCATTTAAAGTGCTGCTAGGTTGTTCTTTCTCCATTACTGGGATCTTATTACCCGTTTCCAGAAATCCTTTTGTTGGCTCACCGTTCCCAATGGAATTGAACTTTGGACTGCTTGTCTTTGCTGTCAAGGTTTAGTGCCCTTTCTCCACCCAGCCTTTTGTCTTGTGTTTGCTGTTTGCGATACGGACTCTTGGCTTTACTGGGTGGATGCCGCTAGGCTCCATCTGGCATGTGAGAAGCTTCCCTTTTGCATTAAATAGCTTCCAGAATGGGAGGCAGGACACACATAAGGAAGCAACAGGCTGCCTTGAAAGAAATTGAATTATTTAGAGTGTACCAAGAGCATTGTTTCTCTGCACTCGCTCCTGTCACTGAGCTGCTCTGGAAATTCCTTGCTAAAAGCTTGATTAATGTGGATTCAGATGAATAATGTTAGTTCAAATGTATTTTAATTCAGTCTCAATTATGATAAATCATTGTTTAAACAACACACTCGAATAATTATTTCAGGGGAAATCTAAATTTTGCCTCCCTGTTTATGACAGCAGAGCAGAAAAGACGACTGTCAAGAATCAAGAAATGCAGAAAGGAAGTATACTGGTAAAATGACTATTATATTAATGTCCTCTGCAGCGTTTGAAGCTGAAGACTTGAAACATAATAACATATTTTTTCTAAAAATTAAGTAGTGTCCCGTTCAAGCTCAATTAGTTTCAGGTTCTCTGCCTTTTTTTTTTCCTTTTTTTTTGCTGCCATACAGCTGAAAGAATTCTTAAGCTAAAAGATAAGAGACTTACTTTGCCTGGTCATCCTTTGTCTAGGAATTCTTTTCACAGGACTAAAATTTATGAGCAGTAAAGATAGCGCACAGAAAAGCTAAAAGTTACATGAATTGATTATGAAATAGAGTGTAAATATAGAATGTCTCGGAAATTTTTTCTGCATTTTTCTTGATCTGCTCTTCAGTGCTTTTGTGATGTATCCAGTTCAGTAGGTTGCAGTGTTTGTCTGCCATTTCTGTATTGCAGTCAAACAGTACTCCAAGACTGAGGATTTTATTGTTACGTGCATCATCTTATCTACATTTCCTGTTCAAAAAAAGTTTAAACCAAAGTCATTTTCTCCTACTTCTTAATAAAGAGTTATTTCCCATACTGTATAGAATGCGATTCCTTAATATGAGTCATGTGGTGGAGAAAATACTCATAGCTCGCTAGAAAAAAAGGAGAAAGATCTATGCAAGCTGTTTGGGTGCATGATGAACTTCGTGTCCATAAAAAGTTTGAGAGTGGAAATCAAGTGACAAATAGATATGGGAGGTAAGGAAAAAGTATTAAATTGCTTTGTCACAAAAACCACCACTTTAACTGAAGTGAGCTTCTTTATTAGCTGCTTAGAATGCAGCTTGTTCGTGAGAGGTGGTCTGGCAGCGCTTGTGATACAGGTTTACTTGGATTTAAGAAGACTAAATTTTGAATGGGAATGGGGGTTGAAGGAGGATCTTCAAAAATTGTTCAAGAGCCTATCGCTAACAGGCATTTAAACCACTTTAATTCTGGAAGAAGTGTATCTGTGCTCAAGATACAGTAGTTAGAGGTTCTTAGTATAGCTTTCACCTTCTTCTACCTCCAGTAGTTGCTTGTTCAGGAGGTGCTCTTGTTAACTGAAGCCGAGTGGATTCTGTAGCATTTCTCAGCCGCCAGCCAGGGATGAATGCCAGACCATCTGTGTTACTAACAATCCACCACAACAGTTCGTCTCCACAGGGAAGTGTTTTCTCCCTCCATACGTGGACCGACCAGCGTGAGATACGGCGTTGTTGGCCGCTGTCTGTGGTGCCGGTATTTGGTACCGGTCCCTCTTGGGAGAGGGCAGATTCCCAGCTGGGAGTGTGGGCTCTCCAGGGTGATGGTCTTCATTCCCGTTCAGGAGCAATTCATGAGGATGTGCCATCAGATTTCTGGAATTTCTCTGTTGCATTTGCTGTTGTTTGTATTAGTAGAATTCTTGGGGTGTCCTGAATAATGATTTGCATCATGTTGTCAGAGTCTTACTGTTTCCAAGAGAGGCTTTTCTTGCCCAAATTTGAGGGGGTTTATAGTAATAGATATCTCCTAAAGAAAAGATTTTCCTGTTTTGATACGAACAAAACCTAGGAAACTAATCTTGTCTGATTATAGTGCTGTAGCAGATTGAGAGCAGTATTGTCATACATTCTTTTATGTCTGATTAAGTCAGAGGTGCTTATCTGAGTGATTGTAGTGGATGTAAATGGTGTTCCTTTAACTGCTGTAATACACTTGTCTTCAGTGGGCTTTCTTCTGTCCTGAGCTAAGAAGAGTCTGAGTAATGAGGGTTTTTCTAAATCCTTTTCTAGTTAAATGCTCTGGAATTAATTTGCTTTCTGTGAGGTAGTCGGTAAACGTATTTAATGTGCAGAATGTATAATGGAATTTTGATTTCTGGTTGCTGGGTATGAAGCAGTACTAGAGGAAAGCATCTCTCCGAAAGCATTGCTGTTCCCTCTCCACCAGAAGGCACTGCCTCCCCAAGTTTCAAAGCAACTGCATTTGAATTTTTTTTGTATTTGCTTGGACCTTGGGATATATTGAATTGGTTAAAAGTCTTACGGTCTATTTGATGGGGTTTCTTAAGCTTTTCTCTGGACTAGAGCTCTCTTCTTTTTCCCAAGAATGCACGGTTTTATATTTCTAATAAGAATTGTAGACTGTGCCACCTTGAACAGAAGTGGTTTTCTGGTTTGTTCTTCCTTCCACGTGCCCATTCTATGGCAGGAATGGTTCTGTTTTAAAAAGGTACAGCAAATTCCTTTTGCAAGATTTTTATTCTAAACTTCTCTGAGGTTTTACCACTTCTAAACCTCCGAAGTATCAGCTGGCCTGCAGTACAGTCGCACTTCCTTCCCTGTCACATGGATGGACGCACTGAACAACGCTCTCTTTGTGAATGTGTGGGAGATGAGGAGCTTTTTCAGAGAGTTCTCCTTTTACTGTACGTACAGTCAGCCCGCTCCCACTCTTCCTAAAATAAAGGTGCCTTCATGGGAGCAAACCCTGGGCTCCTCGTGGCTGAGGGAGGCTTCAGGTGGGATTGCTGTGTGAGGAACAGCCCCGGGCTTTGGGAAGTGCTGTGCCCAGGAGCAGAGACAGCCAGGAGGCAGATCAGTCTAGTCTGTGGCTTTCATCCTGAAAAAAAGACATGAAAGCTGTAAGTTGCAGCCCGGGTTTGATAAAGGCTGTGTGGGGTCACAGTGCACAGTTGGTGCACAGAAATAATACTATTTCCTAGGCACTTCAGTATTTGATAGCGTCCAGTATTATTGGAACGCTCATCGTTGCCACAAAATTAAAACATTGAAAACATAGAAAGCATCTGATTTTCTCTGGAATCCATTGTAGTTTTCCAGAATATGACAGTTTCTTCAGATAACAACATTTAGAAGTCACTGAGTCTGTATTTATGCAGTGTATTTTTTGTATTTCTAGCATGGGACTCCTGCAACAGAAGTGTAGAGTAATAGAAACTTAAATCGAGTAATAGTTTGTAAGAAAGAGCGGCTGTTTCAGCTTGGTGTTTGCTGTGTCCATTGACATTGTCACCATGCTTTCTTCCAAAACTCGGTACAAATTGCAGTGAGTATAGGCTAGGTTGCTAAACTACCTTTACATTTGCTGTTGTCAGCTCCTCTCTAATGAAAGGCATCGAGTGGAGGAATGTACATTTGTGCATACTGTAGCTCTTGCAGCTAGTTCTGATTATTTGTGATAGCTCCAAATTGCACTTGATTTAGCTAGCTGTAAATTTTGGTGGAGGAGCATCCTTGTGTTTGAAGGGGCAACAAGTAGTGCCTCATTATAAAAGGAAAAAAAAACCCTTGAGATTTCTAGTTAGTCATAGATTAATTACGGTTTAAAAAGAAGAACTCGTTCCTTTGTTGTACCTTAAGAAGTTCTCTCTCTTCACAGTTATAAAGGAGTTTCAAGAGTACGTAGAACCTGAAGAAGGCTACCAGGGATCGCCGCAGAGACGAGGCCCTTCTTCTGGCCAAGAGGATGAACATGTTTCTTTGCCGCTTGGAGAAAATGTGCTGACTCACAACCTCGGTATTCCTGTGCTGGTAGTTTGTACGAAAGTGAGTTTCTCGTTCTGTTTGCTACTATGGAAAAGTTTAATTACTCTTCTCTGAGAAGGCATGCCTTATACAGACATGCAAAATGAATTCTGGATTAATAGTAAAGGGATTTATTTTAAAAAGTAAACTTCTGCCATCAGTGTCAATTTTTAATTTTGCAGAAGAGAAATAACCTTATCAGTTATTTGCTAATTACTTTATCTTTTGATTTATTTGTGGCACTTAAAGGCTCAAAGTAAATACAATGTATGTGTAATATTAAGGAAAATGAAGGTGTGCTGGGATGACATGACTGGGTCTTCCTGGTTTTGTTTTTCTCCCTTTCTTCCAGTGTGATGCAGTGAGCGTACTAGAGAAGGAGCATGATTACAGAGAAGAACACTTCGACTTCATTCAGTCACACATTCGGAGATTCTGCTTACAGTGTATCCTTTCCTGCTCTGGAGAGATTTGCTGTAATCTGCAAGCGAGAAAATACGTTTCAGTGTTGAATTGCACCTAAAGTTAATCTGAGAAATTGCACTTCAAGATTGCTTGGTGTTTAGTTATTTACTATGTAGTATTTGGTGTTTTGGAAATGTTGAGAGATGTGTAAAACTTCTAGTTTTTGATTGTGGATGGGATTTGGAGCTTTCGTTCCTTTACGAAGGGCTTGTCTTGCATTTTGTGAGGTGTTTTTTCTAGGTTTTCCCCTCAGAACTTGCAGTTTCCAAGTAAACTTGAGATCTCAGCTGTCTCTTAGGTTTTTGACGTTTTCAAAGTTGACGCCTGGGGAGCGTCGGTAACTTGTGTATGCCAAAGAAAAGTGTCATGAGTCTTCTCCTGTTATACGCCCTTCCTCTGCCTGAATACTAAATGGCTACAGCTTCTGCCTTGAACTACTTCTCAAAATTAGTTCTAGTAGATATATGCCCGTTAGTACAAATTTCAAAACAGGAGCTATAATTGAAAAACTCTCTCTTACATAATTTTCCTTAAATAAATAATCAGATGGGGCTGCCTTGATTTATACATCAGTTAAGGAGGAAAAGAACCTCGATCTGTTGTATAAGTACATTGTACATAAAACATACGGTTTTCAGTTTACCACACCTGCCTTAGTGGTAGAAAAGGATGCAGTTTTTATGTAAGTCAATTGTATAAGCAGCATGGTTTCAGATTGTTTTCTGTTAAGCACAACACTTCATGTAACGTGTGTATATGTAACTGACTTGAATGGTTTGTGTCATTCAAAAGCTTAGTATGTGAGTATTCTGAAATTCTGAATTAAAAAAGCAGCTTAGTGCCTATCACTTGGGTTACTGGACTCTGAGTATACCACACCAGCCTTTTAGTATCTTTGGAATTTAGCTGAGAATTAGGACTGACCTGCAATAAAATTACCTTATTCAGGTAGAGAACAGTAAATAAATGGTCTCTGTAGAAGTGCTTTTTGTGACTGAAAAGGCAAAGCTTTCCCTCTTTTTATAGACCTGCTGGTTGGGACAATGAAAAGAAAATTGCCATTTTACATGAAAACTTCACAACAGTGAAACCAGAAGATGCATATGAGGACTTCATTGTAAAACCTCCTGTAAGAAAGGTAAAAAGGGGTAAACTCTTCCCTGCCCGCTGACAAATAAGTGCACTTTGCCTGAATGGCTACTGATAACTAATAATATTGAAGAATCTAAATGTTTGGGGTTTTTTTTATCCAAATGTATGAAACATCAGGCTTTCCTTTTCCAGTTGTTTAAAATACTGCAAGCAAACACAGAAATCGTTCACCTTTGTGAATGAAAGGCAGTCCAAAAATAACCGTTTCCCAGGAAGCTTTTTGCATGCATGGGGCAAACCCACTTTTTGAAAACAGAGAATATATGCACACATGGCATTGAGGTTACCATATAAAGGCAGATCTTGTAAAAGAAGACAGTATATCACCATTGCATTAACGTACTATTAGTGACAAATTTCTTCATGAAAGGCAAGAGTAGTATATAATCCCTATAAATTCTGGATATTGTTAATTTTGTGAATATAGGCACACAGGAATAGGATATGCATAAACCAGATAATATGGAAAATTGCCAGTGAAATTGTATTCTGGTCTGTATGGGAAAGCTTCTTTTACAACTTTGTTACACGCTGAACGTTTCTAGCTCAAATCCCTTTTCCCTTTGGAAAAGGGAAGAGCTGTTTGAAGCTTTCATGTAAGGGAAAGGTGTAATGCTGTTGTAGCTCATGGCACCTGTAAGAAATGATCGTTGCCTGGTAGCGGTGTTGGGATTGATGAGAGCTAACGTAATGCTTTTGGCGGCTGAGGGATTGAGTGTGGGTCTTATGGAGTAGGGCAATCTCAGGTTTTTGAAGAGATGCTGGAGAGATTAATACCTAAACTTAAAAAGATGAATGTGGCTGCTTACCAAGTACTCATCTTTCTAGGAGCATACCCACAGGCTGCCATTCAATGCTAGTCTACTCTAGTCACTTCCAATAGTAATTTTTTTTATGACAACTTCTTTAGTGTTACTTCTCTTTTAAATGTGAATGAATTTTTTTTTGTTTAAAAAATGAAAATAACATTAAAGATTTACCTCTTTTCCTTCCCTTTTGATCACCAAAACATAAAAACAGTTACAGTAATTTCAGTTTGTACTTCTAATAACAAAATATTTTCTTCAACAGTTAGTCCATGATAAAGAGCTGGCAGCAGAAGACGAACAAGTATTTCTTATGAAGCAGCAGGTGAGAATGGAAGAATGAAAATAAATCCTTACTAAATAACATCTCACTTTAAGCTCTTCGTTGTTACTGCCTTCAGTTTTTCATCCCTCACTTAAAGCACTAGATAGCCACTCTTCAGCTTTCCAAATTCAGATGTCAATGTGAAATAAGACTTTTCTTTATTTTAACAAATGCTAGTAGAAAATATGGCCACTTATCTTGGCAAGTTGAAAGGAAAATATGCTGAGAACAGAAATAATTTACATTTCAAGGGAGAAGAGCAAGAAGTTAACTTGAAATTTCACAACATGGATGTGTTGATCTGTAAAATATAAATACTTTTAAAACGTAACATCTTAGCGTTGCAGTTTTCTTACAGCCAGAGGCTTGAAAGACTTTAAGTTGTCAAAGTTGGCTATGCTGTATCTTGTGAGGTTTTTTTACTGCTACTGTTTAAAAACCTAATAACACTTTCCTGTATGGTTAATTATAAATATCATAGAGGTTACAGACTTGGGTGTCCGTGGTTCTGGCCTGTAGTTCTGGAACGGCTGTGTAAGACAAAGGACTGAGGCTTATTTACTCATTTTAACTCTGTCCTCTAGTGGTAAAGTCTGGAAGTATATAAATAGCAAAGAAGCAGCATGTAAATATCAGAAAAAAATATCAAATAAATGAATGGTTAGTCAGCTTCACTGTATTTTATTCCTTTATATTTTCTGAAGTATATTTAATATTCTTAATACGTTGTTTTTGCAGTCATTCCTTGCCAAACAGCCAGCAACGCCTACAAGAGCATCAGTAAGTAGATCCAAGAGAAGAGTGGGAGGTGTTTTGTTTCCTTCTAGGGAAGAGGGAATGATTCTAACCTGTAGACGTTCATTTTGTAAATGTAAAATACATAATCTCCCCAAACTGCAGAGAATAAATTTTTTTTTTAAAAAGCAGCAATATTTTAAAGTGTAGCTTACAAAAGACTATGTTCTAATTCACTGTGGAAGCATAGAAATATCTGGTGATTATTGAACTGAAAATTTCCTACGGTGTTTCATCCTTTCTTTTAGCGGAGGCACATGCCCAAAATAACAGGTGATGTTTTGTTTGGGGTTTTTTTTTTCCCCAGTGTGCATACACTGCAGTGCCAACGTAAAGGTTTAAAAAGTAATTTGTGTGTAACATTACGTTTGCTTTATGTAACTAATCCATTTAAGTTCTTCTCTGATTTGTGTGATTTGGACCTTTTTTAAGGAATCTCCTGCAAGAGGCCCTGCAGGATCCCCAAGAACTCAAGGCAGAGCTGGTCCCACCAATGTACCCAGTGCCTCACCAATAACATCAGTTAAGAAACCAGATCCAAATATTAAAAGTATGAATATGCATTTTACTGTTTTTATCATGTGTTATTTCCCTTAAAAAAACCAAAACAACTCTTTTGTAGAAAGATTTTGGAATTTATTGACTAATGGTATAGTTAGTTTAATAACAGGAATGAATTTATGACATAGCTTCAGGTTTGGGGGTTTTCTGGGGGTGTGGGGTTTTTTTTTGTCATTTGTATGAGTTGCAGTAGAGTTCTGTTATTGCCATAATGTTGGAATAAATTATTTCCTTAAGTTGCCTAGATACATTTATTATGCAGCAGTTGGATTATTAGAGTGGGGACTGCTTTAAACCACAGGCAGTTTTATACTTCCTATCGCTTATTCTGGAATCCCCAGTGAAACCTGCTCTGCTAAACCCTCTCTCGAGTGCCATTTTCTCTAGTAGGTGAAGTACCTTGGAAGTGACACCCTTTCCCCTCCCTCAGCCCTAAGGTGGAGCTCCAGGTTGTTGAGTGGTTTCTTTCCTCTCTGTGCATTAAGAAAGTCGTTAGGGCCAGTATTGCTTTCAGTTACGCGCTGTGGTGCCGTACTGCACGTACAGTGGGTAAAAAATACTTGTGTGGTTCTGCATTGCATCTCATTGCTGTATATCCAGGGTCTGATTCATGAGGAGTAGTGTGGCATGAAAGACTGCACTAAAATGTCTGTGCAGTTTGTTAATGGATGTACAAATCTTTGACTTGCACATCCATACTTAATACATTGTTTCTTGGCTTCTACATTTAGAAAAAAAAAAAGCATAGAAATATTTAGATTAAAATTTTGTCACCCCCCGCCCATTTCAGGAGAGCAGTAATATGTTTTCAGTCATCTCTGACTTTGCCAAAGAATGCAAAGTGAGCAAGGAGAGGCTCCCTCATATTTGAGGTTTATTTCCTTGATTGGTAAGAAGGGAGTTATGTATGTATGTAAAAAAAGTAAGTTCTGTCATTTACCAGCAATAACTATTCTGTGATGTGTATATATATATATATTTGTTTTTTCTTTACTTAATGCTGCAAGCGAAGGTGTCTTGGCTAGTTTCTTTAACAGTCTCCTGAGCAAAAAGACTGGCTCTCCTGGGAGTCCTGGTGCTGGAGGAGTGCAAAGTACGGCCAAGAAATCAGGTATTGGACTTGTTATTGCAGGCTGTTCGGCGTATTTTTGATATTTTATTTGGCCTACATTGGTGTAACTGCGCGTATCTTTTAAACTGGTCGGTAAAGAGACAGACCTTGACAGATGACAGCACCACAGTGTGCAGTCTTTAAATTTAAAGAGCTAAACTAACGCAACTTCACAACTCCAGGGCTTCTATTTAAGCCTGTTATAACTTGATTCTTCAAGTCAAGTTATACCGCTGGGATATAAATAACATTTGAGTCTTGATGATGTTCAGAAAGTGCCGTTTTTTGGGTTTGTTGTTTTTGTTGTCTTTTTTTTTTTTTACTTTAGAATTCCTTCCTTTCTTAACACTTAACTTGCTGAAGGGAAAGCAATTTATTGGCTTTGGACTGTAGTTTCCAGTCAAGCTATTGAAATCTCTCCAGAGTTCAAGTTTAAATGAATTACTTCTTATGACAGCTTGAAGTTACTCTGTCATTAATTTAGTATTTGATTGTGATCCAACATGACTGATAACACCGATCAAGTGGATTCGTTCTGTGTATGTGCCTATGACTGCATTGTATGCGAGATGTGCTGATAAGTAATTGCACTAGTTTAGATGAAAATGAAAGAAACCCGTCAGAATCCGTGGTACTTACACAAAACTCATGTTTTCTCCGGTTCTTCCACCCGGTATTAGAAATTTACTACTTTGATTATTTAACTGTTTCTTTTTCATATTGGCATTCCCATCACACTTATGTTCAGGAGCTTTCCTTCCAGAATTATTTCACTACTAAATTATTGATAGATATTCTACTTCTGATCCCAGACTTGTGAAATCACGTAAAATTTAACAGTGATGCCAAACCCACGGTTTCTGATGCGTAGAGGAGAGTGTAAGGCCCTGACCACAAGGTCAAATTAACCATTTTTATAGAAAAAGGACTAGAAATAATTTTTAGGGATCAGTTCATCCATGCTCTTATCTAAAGCAGAATCAGTGAGGGAGTTCCTGGCAAGTGATTAAAAAGCAAACAAACTCTGAACTGGAAGATGTAATGTCATCTGCCCGGGAAGCCTATGCCAGTACTGCATTTCTTAGTTATTTTTTCTCTTGCGCAGTCAGTATTTCTTACTCCCGGTACTATTTGTCTTGTTCGAGCGGAGACAGAGATCAGTGTAGCCCTTTTGTCTCTGCAGCAGTCTTTTGCATATTTGGAAGCTGTTCCCTTTTGCCTCTGGCTTTTGTCTGGACTACAAAAATAGACTTCTCTCAGCCTTTCCTCACAGGACGTGTTTTTTGTGGCTCTGATAACTCTTGCTGTTCTCCTTACACTACTCGGATGACCTGGTGCTTCAGAGAAGGCTTTGTCTGCCCGAAGTGGGGGTTACTTAAGCTGTGTTACATGTTCTGCTGCTGTTTAGACCCCTCAGCACGATGCTAGGTTTTTTTCATCTGTGTGGTATTGATCCGGATTTGTTATGACAATGCAGCCAGTTTAATGCAGTTTCTGCCTCCCCAAAGGATGTTTTCTAGTCTGTATCAAATTACCGTAGTATTCCCAGGAGTTTTATGTTTGCTTTATCATTGTTTTCCACTCTATTACTATGCATCGCTTGGATAATTTTTATATAAATAACTTTTTACCTCCACTCCTGTCTTTCAAAATCCTTTGTAGTCCCTTCAAGCATGCTTGCTTACATATCTGATACCTTCAACAGCTGGACAGGGTAGATTGCTGAATAAAAATGTTGACTAGTACTATTGATAACTAATGGGTAATTTTATTAATTACAATACATTCATTTTTCAGAAATATCAAAACTGTTTTTTTTCTAGTTTATTTATATGAAGGTTATGCAAGATGTGATATCGACCCCTTTTCCCTTCTCCACAGGACCTGTTATGCTATCATAGAAAGAAATTTGGTTGGCTTCACACACCTTGTTGGTAACAGATGCGTGTTGATTGTTGTGCTGGTAGGCTGTTCGTAAGCACCTAAAACGTAATTGCAATTTCTGGAAAAAATACTAGAGTTAAAACTAACTAGTCTGTAACGGGCTTCATTCTTTCCTCTTTCAGTCTTCTAGAACATCATGTGCCTTTCAGGAGTTTTCAAAGATAACAAATGGCTATGTGTACCTCTTTTTTTTTTTTCTCCCTTGTGTCAGCATTAACTTCTAATTTAAATAGAAGATTTCTCTCTTGAAACATCTAGAGACAGCAGTCATATATCCTTTCTTAACTTCCTTGTTTTGCTAGACTAAATTAGACAAGTTCTCTTCTAGTCTTCTGTTAGAGGTTGAGCTCTGTTTTCCCTACTAGTTTCTTCTTCATTAGTTCCCATCATTGGCTTATCTTTTCGTGAACACGCGTGATTAGAATTGCATGCAGCACTCCAGATATATCTCACCGTAGCGCCTGCTACAGCAGTTGTCTTTCTTTGGTGGAAGTACTTCTCCTGAGTGATCTCAAGATTGCAGGTGGCTTTTCTGGGCTGCATCAAGTTGGCAGCTCGCGCTCATTCCCTGACTTTCGGAACAGAACAGTTGGCTTTCCCTCACAAGAGGACATGCCTGTTCCTTGTTAGCTGCTGTGCTCACCTCTTGTATTCAACCAATATAAGGTTAAACTGTCCTGAGAAGGTAAGGGCTCCTAACATTGCTATCTGAGAAGCTCTCGTTGAGTCTGTGAGGTAGCTGGTGCTGGTGATAACAGAAAAGATCTTTTGTGGAAGAGTTGAGGAGAATATCTTGAAGAAAGTCCTATTTATGGCAGCATCCTCTGTGCGAGTAAATGTGCTACAACAATCTTTGTAGGCGTTTTAAATGTCTAATCTAAACTGTTTAAAGAGCCCTAAGTTTTCAGAGGGTTGACACTAAAATTATTTAACTGTAAAGAGACCACGTGTTTTTCCCACAGCTATGAATATCCTGTGATTGACACATTGAGATTCTGTCACAGGATGAGGGAGACCTTGTGGATCTCGGCATACTGGTCAGCCTGATTGATTGGTTTCTGCTATGTTAACTCTTACTTGAGAGAACTCTCTTGTCCAGGCAGATTCTGCAATGTCACGTTCATTTTTCATGCAGTGTAATTCCTCCCCCGTCTGATTTGCCGTTGTATTTCTGGACTCTTTCTTCCATGTGTAGACCATGATATTTCAAAGAACATCAATTGGTGGTTTCTGTGGTGGATTTTTTTGCTTCACGTGGACTTCTAGACTTAAAAAAGTTATTTCACTTATATCCACAAGAAGATTCTTGCAAATTCCAAGATTTGCCTTCACCCTTCTATTCCTGTGCAATAGGTAAAGAACGGGGGTTCCCTGCTCCCACTCTAACCGGCAAAGGAGAATACCTATAATTGTGTAGCACACATCTAATTGACTAAGGCCATTACTGTCCTCGACAGTATTTTCAAGTATCAATTTAGTTTAGAAGGGAGGGGAAGTTTTTCTTTTCTTAAAGAACTTTTTCTTTTCTTCTTTCTTCTTGTATTTCTTCTCCTTTGGAAGGCGCTCGCCTGTGGCGGTGGTGCAGGGGAGTAGGTAACCTCCATTCCGTCGAACAGCTAGGCTGGGTTTTCCTGCCCGGGGTGAGGTAGTTGCAGGAGACGGCTGCTTGGTATTATTTTGGAGGCTTAAGGATCCAGTTTGTCTAGCATAAAAAAAAAGGCACAGTTTTTGTTTAGACCTACTTTTGTTTGAGCAAGAATTTTGTGGGGTTTTTATTGTTTTAGGGTTTAGGTTTTTTAACTCCAATTTACTGTGAGTCTACATGTAAAGTGATTTGTATTCTAAGTTATATTACAGTTAATGTACTAATTTTTAAATTGTGTTTAAATACTCTTAATATCATCTATTCAGTGGATGAGTACTGTGGCCTATGACTAGTGCTTAAATCTAAACCCTTTATAGTGATTAAAGGTAACCTTTTAACTTGGTTATGTCTTTGTACTTTGGAAAAAACCACTTAAATCTCGAACAGTCAAATCTTGCCTTCTTAATGTTTTCAGCATGTACCCTGGAAAAAGTCCACCTAATATTTCACACACATTTGAGCTGGAAAACAGATGCTTGTTAAATTCTTTGGCTATGTAAGGAAGCTGTACATGGTTATATAATCTACTTTTTGTCTAAAAATACAGCTTTTTAATCTTAAATGCTTGTATGCTCTAAGCATTAGAATATATTGTTCCAGTTGTAGTGATTAATTTGTCTGTGGGTTTATAATTTTCAGAATGAGAGAATTAAACTGACGGTTCAGTTGGAGAATTGTTAAAAAGTTTTGAGTCTAATATAAAAATGTAAGATACGCCTTTCCATGAAATACTTCGGTGTGTCTGTTTCCAATTGAAGAAGGCCTTTGAAATGACTGCTCTGAGATATTACATGAATATGCAATTCACGTCCCCTTTTTTCAGGGGAAACGTTGTCTGCAGACATAAGAGAGTTCTTCCTGTTAGTTGTTTAACATTAAAACGCAGCAAGTATAAGTGCGACCAAACAAATGTGATTTTTGTAGCAGGTGTCCTACGTAACTTGGGAAACTTGTGGTTAAAATCTGGGTTTAAATAAAACTCTATCAATAATAATAATAGAATTGTGTACAGTTGATTTCTACAGAAAATTCTCAATGTGGTTATTTTTAAAATGTTAGTCGCTGCAAAATATATCACGGATGTTTTGTGCTTTATGCTGCTGTATAATTCAGCATTTCATCTCTTCAGCGTGAATCAAACCTTAGTATTTGTCAGTCTTTACAGAGACATGACCTCGCATTGTGTCAGGCCCTGTGTTCTTGGGTAGGCGCCGAAATAATGAGAAATTCATTAACACATTGTCATGTAAAAGTGATTTTATGAAAGCGTGTACTCATTGGTTAAAACATTTTGTTGAAATTAGATTGCTTTAACCTGGTCCTCTTTTTTTTTTTTTTTTTAGGACAAAAAACAGTTTTGACAAACGTTCAAGAGGAATTGGATAGGATGACCCGCAAGCCAGACTCTATGGTAACAACAAACTCACCTCCAACAGAGAACGAAGCTTGATAGCGCATAAAAACTGCATATGTAAATGACCAAATAACTATGTATATTGATCTGATAAGACCAGGAATTTTCTGCTATGGCAGATGCTATCAGTTTTCTTGGGGCAGGGGAAATGAGCTTACTACATCATTGCCTTGTCCCAGTAAAAAGTGCACATTCAGGAAGTTTGCGTATAAAATCCCTCTGTATAAGATAACCATTTAGAGTTTATATAGGGCAATTCTTTTGGTTTTGGAGGTAAGCAGGTGCAGCTGCCTTTCCTGTCGTGAAGAACACGGAGAAGCAAAATGGAGAATTCTTATTAAAATACTACTACTGACTGCACACGAGGCGAGAAAGAGAAGTGAAATCCTCTTTCAGAGTTACTGGAATTGGCTACTTGTATGTTTGCAAATGCATTATATACTTGGAAAGGTGGTGGTGGTGGTGGTGGAACAGAGCATTAATTAGGTGAAAGAAGCCTGGGTAGGGAATGGAGCCCTCAGCGGGGAACAGATTTGGGACAGTGAGAAACTAGAACGTTGGATTGACTGGAGAGGAGCAATGTCGTGAAACCCTGTGTTTCGCATAGGGTAAATTATCACTGTTTTAAAAAGACTACTTTACATTGGAGAATTCCAGGCCAAACACTAAGCATCACGGGAGTTTATTCTTGTTATAAACCTTGTTTTAGTTTTTAAAAAAGTCGAAGAGTGTGGATGCCCTTTCTGGTGTAGCTGACAAAGGGAGAAACTATAACTTGTTTAGATCCAAGTGCCTGGCACAGGGTGTGATGTGTCTTTAGAAGGTGCTTGAACTTATTGTGCACTGTAGTACAAACAGTCACTGTTTGGTTTTATTTTAAAATCAGTAGTTTGGCGATTTGTATTTAATTTTAAATCCTGTTTTCTGATAGCTTCTGCCTTTTTTTTTATGCCAAGAGGCTAGCCTATGAAGAATGGTGGGTGACGTATCATTTTCCCATAATGAAATATGCTACAGAACACTCTCAGTATTTTTTTTTCTTACTTTTTGTAACTAAATATTAGCTACCAAGCTAAAATTGATTCCTGCCTTACACCTCTGGAGGTTTTTAAAAAAAACTTTCAAGGCCCTAGTTCCAACCACATCTGCTGCAGGTGCAGCCAACTCCAATTCTAACCTAAAAAGTATGAATGTGTACATGGTGGACGTACTCAATAACTCGTTTTGTATTTTCTTTAATGTAGCATTTCATTTGGAAAGATGGGCTGTGGTTGTCCCCGTTGCTGTAACGGAGCTCTGTCCATGGTCGCATAAAACCATCATTCTGTAAAAACAAACAAAACTGCTATGGTTACTGAAATGGCACTTTGATTTTATATACGGTATGCTTGTTTTACATGTACACACTACCATAAATGAAAAATACCAAGCATATTCTGTGCTCTTAACGCTGAAGGGAAAAAACCACAATTTGAATTATGCAGAGTTTACTTTTTATTGAACTTGTTGTACTAAATCTGATGTCTGGATATAACTTCCCTAATATATATTGCTACTTAAATATACAGAATTAGACTGACCACTAACACCGTACTGGATGTTAACTTCAAACCCTGCGTTACATCAAGAGGCTGTTCTTGTAAGTCTGTCGAAGCATTATCTAGAAAGCTAAGAGTATTTACTTGCCTCTTTGACAAACATTAACATGAGTATGTTATTTGTGCCAGTTTTTTGTCGAAAATATTATATTTTTTTTTTTACGTTTTTTAATAAACGGTATGACCTGAAGTTATACAGTTGTTTAGATAAGAGTTAGACTAAGACTGTGGATGGCTGATGGGTCATGTAAATGTACTTCTGGTGTCCCGGGTGCCAGCTGCAAGTTACCGCACCAGAAGAAGTAATTACACACTGTCCTCCTGACACTGAGACTGGAGACTAAACCATCACCAACTCGGCAGGAAAATGGAAAAAAAAAAGTGTCTGATCGTAATGGGATATAGTTTGAAAACCTCAGTCTGAAACTGCATTTTTTTGTCATCTAACCTGATAAGCACTTTCTCTAGCAATGTGGCTACAACTTAAAATTGAAGTATTTTCCAGGTCAATAAAAACATTGCATCTACTAAAATGGATCGAACCTGCTAACGTATGATAACTTACCAGCTTTGCAGAAAGACGCTTCTGACAAAACAGAACCAGATTTCCGGTTTCTAATCGCAAGTGAATGCTCCTAGTTTCTTGAAAGGAAGTTGTAAGTAATGTAGCATCCCGTGGTTGCCAAAGTCCGTCAACTTTGGTGAGCTGCACAGTTGTTATTCTGGTGTCTTCAAGCATTGGAACCAAAGGCCAAATTGCAAACAGCCTTTACGTTTTCAAGTGAAACTTCATTTTATTTGCAGATACACTTGTATGGTAGACTGTTTAAACTATTATATGACTATATTTATATGCATTATAGTGACTGCATCTACTGTTCATGTTTAAACTAAGAAAACAAAAGATGAAAGCATTCAACTTGAAGCAAATAGAAAAGTTTAAAGATTGGCCCTCCATAAAAATGCTGTGGTTATGCTGCTTGATTTTAAGTTTGCACTTTTTTTATTGGCATTTAAAAAAAACTGTTTAAACTGAACAGAATTTCGTATTTTATTTAATTTAACTACGTTGAAAGTGACTGCTCTGTACATCATGAACTTAACAATATACATGCTGTAAATGAAAGTTCACTGTCCTGTATACTAAGTTTATTGGGTTTTTTTTCCAACTTACAATTAGGACTGCAAATGTATGAAACAAACCTTAGTCCAGTTGTATGGCTTTAACCAGGTGCAGTATGCAGTCATGTGGAATCTTGCTTTCTAGTGCTGGCAAAATGAGGACGTCTTTAATTACTGGCTTCAATAAACACGAATCCAGACTGCTTTATGCTGTGCTTTTTTTTTTGTTTTAAGATCGCCCTTCTAGAGCTGTTTCAGTGGGAGCAGAATAGTAGCGAGTTCTGTGAACAGGAAAAAAGGTATGTTTGTACAGTTGTGTAGCCTAATGACAGCTTCCTTCTTGGAGTTGTTGTACCGGCCTTTGCTCATGCAGCTCCCCTCCGGAGTTCGGAGCGCGCACCCCGTGGCAGTGCAGCGAAGGTGGTACAGCTGCGATTGCAGGGAGAGGTGCGCTCCTGACAGATCACATGTAGGCGGTTACGGCAGCAGAACTGGGGCTGATGCAAAGGAATGTATTTCATGAGAATGGGGAAACAGCGTCTATTTGCCCAGGTTAAGTTGTAAAACTTCTCCTATATTTCGTGGAATTCTGTATCCAAGCAGAGCACTGGTTCTAAATTTGCAGGATTAAAATCCAGTTTACGAGAAGTTTAAGGGGTAAATTGCTTGAGTGGTGCAAATGCCTCTTCTCTGCCAGTAGCAAAGCCAAGTTTTCTCCCTTCGGTGGGTGTAACAAGTTCTTCCCAGGGAGCATAGAAGAGTAGACTGACTTAATGAGGATTCTACTTGTTTACCTCATTGTTACTTTAACTGGATGCCTATATACTCCCCTGCATAGGTTGAAGTTGTAGTTATTAATGTTTCTTGAGTCCCCCTGCCTCTGAAATACAACTCAACTAAGCTTTTGGTTTCTAAAATACAGTTTCTCTAGAACTGAATCTTTAAGAGGCCATGAAACAACTATCATTTTAGAATTGCCATAAAGCTTTATGTTTTAATGAGTTCATTAATGTAAAGAATTAGTTTTAGTTCTTTAAGGTGGGATTTAGAAAATATTTTTTGAATATATGAACAGAATTATCTATTACGTTAATTTGGGAGGAAATGAAGACTTCGGATGTGCTGAAGTTGAAAATTACTTTCTTCAGAAAGATGTAACAGTGGATCGAAATGGAAGAACACCCTCGTAACTATGTTTACTTTGCTGCTGTTCAAATGTAATTTGTTTTTTTGAAAGCAAAATATCTCCATATACAAAAACAAAAAAATGAGATAATAAGGTCTTGGTCTGCAAACATTTTGCTGGGGGCTCTAGGCTGCTCTTCCAAGATGACTCTTCCAGTGTCTGTACTGTTCCAGATGGTGGTGGTAACCCCTCTGGCTTTTCAGCCATGGCAGGATTTTGTTAGGGAATTAACTTCTCAGATAGGAACCCTTTGCTTGAATAAAATCATCGGTTTCTGAGTCTTTGTAGTTCAAAGACGTACAAGGGAAAGGCTGTAGATTATTAGGTGGTTACTGATGACCTAAACCAGACTCTGGTTGTCTGGGTCTGTACGTAGAGCTGCATGGAATATCTTAGTTGAACATTTAGTGCCAAAAGCAGAACCTGTCTGTTACTTGGTCTTTTTAATTAAAAAAATAAATAATATATTCATAGGATAGAGGCAGTTTAATTCCAAAAGCACTTTTTCTGGAATTCAGTTTCCCCTTCGAGGAAGCATTGACATAAAACTTGCAGCCTGTTCCACTACAGCTTTCCTAATAATTACTTACTACGCCTCTGATCCACTCACACTGTGTGGAGAAGATAATGTGAGCCCAAACAATGAAGAAAGCCAGCAGTCCGAACTAACGCTTTGGGTCGCCACATGGCTCTGGTTTCACAACCATCTGAGATCTCCGCAGTCAAATGTAGCTGCGGTTCACAAAGGGGCCGTTGCAGCAGCGCAGGCGAGGGCAGCGTCTCATCTCGCACGCTGGCTTTGCTCTGGGAAAGTGGAACGAAGCAAGCTCCGACTCGCACATGCACATCACTGCCTCTTGAAATTCAAATGCTTTTAAAAAGTTGAAGGAAGTTAATTTTCTCAAATGAAGTTCTTTACAGGTGGTAGTATAAATGTGGTGTTAAAATGCTTCAAAATCACACGTGTCTCTGTAAATCTTCAGCATAGGGCACCTAATTCTGCTTTAAACTGGCTTCAAAAAAATGAGTAGTAGCACCTCAGGCATTTCTTTTGCCAAATACAGCAACGCACCGAAGAGCATGGTGCTGACGTTGCTTAGAAATGACAGATGCACAAGATTTGACGTGTCAGCGTAAGTTGCCGTGCAGCAACATGGCCCTCCGAAAAAGCTGTGTCGTCGTTTGGTTTGCGGTCGGGTACTGGGAGTCACAGACCTGGCGTCACTGGGGGCTCATGTTGACACCATGCTGATGGCTCCATGCAAGAGGTCTGTAAGATGATGCCGTAAATAAGGGAGGCAATTAATTTTCTCTGTTGCCTTTGTTTGCAGACTTGCTACGTGGCAGAATCAGCATTGCTAGTTGTCACTTTTTATCTGAAGAAAACGCTCCTTTGCGCCCTGACAATGAATTATCACTGTGTTTTGCTGAAGGTTTCTGGAGAGGGAACGTTCCAAGCCCAGAAGGTGGCAGAGTTGGGATCGATGCCTGTAGGTAATGCTGCTTACTGCGCCATTGCAAGGTGCTGTATGCGTTGCTTGTCACGGTCCCTTCGGAATTCTTGTTTGGCAGATGATTTATTTTTTTTTCAGTTAAGTATCTTTCAAAGCGTGAATTGCTGAGTTTCTCCCAAACAAAAGCAGTTTTATTCAGTTCTAAGAATTTTGTTAATATGGGTTAAGCTTTTTTTCTTTCTGATTTTGAGTTGTCTTAATTAAGACACTCTGGTCCCTTTCTTTCGAGCAAAAGCTGAAATAGCGACGTCCAGCGCTAAAAGAAAACTGTTGTATGTGTGCACACAGAAGCTGAATTAGGTTGCAGGAGCTGCCTTTGAAAAGTGTTTGATTTTTCAATATGAATATTCACTAATGAAAGTGTTGGTACTTGTTTGTTGTAACACTCGGTGTAGCTTTGACATGTGTAAAAACGGCATCCTTGTCTCAGACTTGCCAAATGCTTAAAAACCAAAAAATTCCTTCAAAATATGCCAGAAAGGTGGTTGCAACCAAAAGGTGCTAGGCTTGCATTAATGTTCGCAAGAACACGCAGTAAAATACTGAAGTTCTTGAGAAAAGGAAACGTGCAATTGTAAATCTCTGGCACTCAGCTTACCAGGTTGACAGCATTCCAAAAATGGGGAGTTTCCTTTTGGAGAGGGAAGGAAATGGCAGCATTAGAATGGAGTTAATTGACAGAAGAGAGGGAATAAGACCACTGAAAAGATGGAGAAGGCTGCTGAGGCTTGGACCAGATCAACTTGATTTAGATCAGATACTGGGAAGAAATTGTTGACTGTGAGGGTGGTGAGCCCCTGGCGCAGGTTGCCCCGAGAAGCTGTGGCTGCCCCATCCCTGGAGGTGTTCGAGGCCAGGTTGGACGGGGCTTGGAGCAACCTGGGCTGGTGGGAGGTGTCCCCCATGGCAGGGGAGTGGGTGGAACTAGATGACCTTCAAGGTCCCTTCCAACCCAAACCATTCTGTGATTCTATGATAACATTATGATTCTATGATGAACGTTACTTGCTTGGTTGATCAATAAAAACTGTTCTACACTGATAATAAATCACTAAGTACTATCAAATTAAAACCTCTCTTTTCCAGAGGAATCAAACGATTATCCGTGAAGGACTTGGTATACTGACTATGCTTTGGAGATTATTAGAAAGTGAGGAGGTTCAAAATTTTCAGATGGTCTAAAAGACTTAAGTTACTGTGCCCATAGGCAGAGAGGGAGAAGTAGAAAAAATTCCCTTTGATTAAAGATCAATCACTGACTGATTTAAGAGAAAATCTCTTAAATCCAAAACAAAGGCAAAAGGCCAGGGGAGAGCTCTTGGTACCTCCAGCCAAACCCAGAACTGGGTTTATCTAGCTCAGGTGTGGAGGTCAGAAAGGAGCGTGCCAGAGACTTTCTCGTCTGTGCTGTAATCTCCCTGTGCGACCCAGCACAGCGGCTGGCGGCTGAGGAGCCCCTTGGGTAGGGAGTGCTGGTTCCCGGTGCGATGGACTGGCTGGGAGACAAGCAAGTGCTCTATTAGCCACGGATAGATGTAAGAGCTTGGGGTTACTGAATTAATCCTGAAATGTGTGTGTGTTGCAAACTGGAGCTGTTACACACAGGTTTATTTTCCTGGGAAAAGCACACATGCCCCAGAAAAGCACTGGATTGTCAGTAGGCAGCTATAATTAGCAACTGTTTAACTAGCTGTAGTAGGATGTTTTGACCAATAGCTTGAGATGCTGTTTTGGTGGGCTGAGAAACTGCCAGTGAAATCGGCAGGATCTGAAATATTTCAAATTTAGCAAAAGACTGTCGAAATCTCTCCGAGTCACCTTTTAGCTGAACGCAACACAACTATTAAGAGAATGCTGTTGTATGTAAAATATTTTTAACACAGTTTCCTCTGCTTTTGCATTTGTGCTCTGCCCTATTATCCCCTCCGCGTAAATATCTTGAATCTTTTTGCCAACTTCAGTAACAAGAAAGACCTCGCAGATAGCTGACTTAATACCAGTTGCATGAAAATTCGTGGCTTGGTGGAGACGATAAATCCACAGATTTCCTCTGCTTTAGGCGGGGATTGCCAAGGAAGTTTGGCTAGTTTGTAGGCGAGACGGGCCAAACAAAAATCTGCCGGTCTGCGCGGATGGAACCTGGCGGAGCACTTGCTTCCTTTCGCTCAGGCAGGAGTTGGAGGACGTAAATGGGAGCTAAGCCTGCGGTGTGTGCAAAGGGACCCTCGGGAGGGTTGCTGGGTCGTTGGGCTCCGAGGGAGGGGTGAGGTGGGGAAGGTGGGAAGAGAAGACTAAGTCTGCAAGGAATCAGGATTTATTAGTTCCGCTGTGTATGGGCTCTGTAGAGTTGGGGCCATGTGCCTGCCCTGAGTTTATAGCCAGGGATGGAAGACTTGAAATGATTTTTCCTGTTTAAAAAAAGAAAGAAAGGGGAAAAAAAAAAAGCCAAAACTTTCCCTCGCATGTAGAAGACTCGTGTAACTAAAGAAATACTCTGCAAGGGAATGAGCCAAATTAGCTGAATATAAAGCTTTGTCATATGGAGGAATTAAGTGCTGCTGCAAAAAAGGAATATTCTTTGAACTGTTGTCACATTAGCAATAGCTGTAAGTAAAGAAAATGCAGAAGGATAATTAAAAAATGAACTTCTTTAACATTTGCAATTCCCCACCAGAAGTGCAGGGGACGGATTGGTTTGGTTACGTTAACAACAAACACAGCATTAAAGCAGTTGAGGTCAGTTGTTTTCGCTGGCCCATTTCGTCCATGGAAAGAAGGAATGTAGTGAGTGTACTTCATCTTTTTTTTTTTTTTAAGCCTGCTAAGGGACCTTTAAAACTTTGCTTATAAAACACGGTTTATACAATTTTTCATCCTCCCCTTCAGCTTCCCAACTCCTCAAAAAATAAAAATTGGCTTTTTCCCTCCAAAGGCCTGCTGTACCCTACACGCTCCGGCTCATGCTATAAAAATACCGTCTATCGCGGGGGCAGCATGACCATGCCCACGCAGGCAGAGGGAACCAGTGTTTTCTGACCTTCTGTTCCAGGCCTGTGTGTTTTTATGGGTTTATTGCAAGAAGACTACTTTTTTTCTCGGTTCAGGGCTTTTTCCCCCCTCTGTTCTCTGAATAAATGTAGTGCCATGAATAAAATAAACACTGCTGTCAGTCTCTCTGCATATTTTTCAGCGTGCTTCATTATACAGGATTCTTTCAAAAGAAATATAACCCACAGTCTTGGCTGGTTCCCAGCACCGTTAAAGGTCTACTGGCACTTTTCTTAAGCGTATGAGGTTTTGCTTCTATTTTATATAGAAATTAATTTCACCTCCCTGCTATGTAGAATGTCTGCTGCCCTTCAGCCCAGATGTGGCTGCAAAGTAACCCCTCTCTGGCATTCGCAGATTGCAGATGTCCTTAAAAGTTTTTTGGAGGTGAAAGTAGTCAGTGACTACTTCATCATGAAGGCAGGGGAAAAAAAAAACTGGACCAGTACACAATTACTGGTGAATTACTGATGAGAGATGTCAATCTCTCATCCTGGAGTAAAAAAATAAAATAAATTTGCTCTGTGAATGGCTCATTGTTAATAGCATATAAGGTCATGTTCTTAAGTCTGCACAGTTAAGGTCTAACTAATTTCATTGGCCGTGTTGCCTTCCTTGTTTTTCTTTTTTAGGGGATTTTTTTCTTTTGGTTGGTTTGGTTTTGAAGGGGAAATGCTGTTTCCTGATAGTGATGGTGAAATTCCAGGAGTGACACTGTTACCTGTCCCATTCAGAGGTGAAGCCAACCCCACATAGCTCTTTGGGACAGGTCCTGCGGTGACCTCCGGCCACCGCTGCCTTCTGGTCCCAGCCGTGAGCCCTGGTGGCTGCCCCAGGGTGCCCATACTGGAGGCATCTGTCACAGGAGCGTACCAGGCCTGTTGGGGCCAGAGCATAGGGGCTGGAATATAGGTGAAGGTGCTGAAGGTCTGCAGGGGCTCACGTTATAGTGTAACTGCAGGGCAGGAATAGGAGTCACTCGCGCTTTCTGCCACTGGAGCTGCACGTTTTTAACCAGAGGAAAAGGTGAGAGTCGCTCGCTGTGCTCTGCCAGTACGTGCCTGAAGCACCCCGACCAAACCATCAGATTTGAGAAGCGGGCGCTGCGCTGTCAGCCCGTGAAACGTTTCTGGATATTCAGTGGAAGCAGCTTTTATAGGTTGCCCTTCAAATTCGTTTTTTTCTGTCCTCCTCTCTGCTTTTCTGGGTACTTTCCCCAGTTGATATATGACTGTCCTTTGTCTCCTAGCTGAGGAATTCAGTTCTCGTTATTGTCCCCGAGGTGCCTTTACGCTGAGTGGCCTTATCCTGAGTGACTGCTTCAGTGGCTGGACATGGCGAAGTAGGAATCATCGTACTGTTCAGCAGCAGGTATCCACTACTAGTTAGAGATAATCTTTAAGCAGTTTTCCTTCTGCTTGAAGTCCACATCAGAACTTGCATCTTATTCCCGGTGTATTAATTCCTAACTCTGACTCAGCAAAATTATTTGCCTGCTTCCCATGCTGCTCATGGCTACAAAGTGTGCATGCCACACTCCCACACTGTGAGAACGGACAATTTACTGAACTAAGGCACTTAAAAAATCCAGATGTTTTCCTAAAGCAAGTTCTTTAGTAGCTTTTTAGGGTGGGGTGGGGTTTGGTGTTGTTTTTTTTTTCCTCCAACTGAAAAGTTGAGAAAAAGCTTCAGCGGTTTTTACATTGAGAAATTCAAGGGGAAAAAAGCCTCCTCTCTGATGCCAGAGTTAAACTCTAATCACTGCTCAGCTCTCTTGGAATTTGGCAGCATACCAGTGCTCCTTCCCTTTGGTAGGTCATGTGGAAATACCGGAGCATTTTCTTAAAGAACCTCTCAGCTCTTTTCAGGTACTTGCACAGATGTAACTTTCCTATTAGGAGTCTCATTCCTTTCGCACTCTTAACTACGTTTAAGCACCGTTTGTAATAAGCACTGTGCATATCTACAAAATTTTATGTATAAACATTAAAATACTTTTAAGTGTGTTAAAGCTACATAAATGCAGCTTTAAAAATCCGGTTTTAAGTTATTTTCCTATTCAGTTGCAATTGAATCACACCCTTTAATCTTGAAAATAAATGTGCTTAATGAAATGAACCCACAAGAAATTCACAAGTTTATTAAAGGCTGTATGAATGGCTGAGGTGAAATTTGAGAGATGAGGGTCGTTTTGTTCAGTTTGATCAGTGATAATATCTAAGATTCTCTTTCCACTTCTTTTTACACCTAAATCACAAGTTGGTTTTAATTTATCACCACTGTCCTGGAGATTCTGATGGGGAATTTCTAATTCTGTCAAAGCTGGCTTAACTGTTCCATAAAAATACAGATCTTTGATCATGTGGGTCTATGAATAGCATACTTGGATTTCCTCCCCTCTGTGCTCTTTCTTCCTTGTTTTCACTAATCAGTCATATTTTAGCTGGATATGACGTCCTCTCTGATGAATTCCGCGATCTGATTAGCTTGATACTGTGGTGGTGTCTCCAGTGCAGATCACTGACCTGGTTCCCCATTTTCCTGGCCCTGGTACGCAGCCACCCGATGGAACGGCCGGCTGTGCTTGGAAAGCTTAGGAACCTGTAAAAACAAAGTTATCTGAAAGCGACGTGATCTGCCTTGGATGAATGCAGTGACCTTTTTACTGGATCAATAATTTTATTTACATATTAAACGTAGACATTTTTTCCTTCAAGTGCTACAGAGCAGGCTGAAAAGGTGCCGTATCAGGCAAGAATGTGTGTAAAGGATTCCTTTGTTAAATGTTGGCAGCAACCTCGCGAGCCCTTGCCAAGTCTGTCCAGCCCACCCACCCGTCCAGGAGGACGCCAGAAAATCCCCCAGTAAGGCTTGGTATTGGCGCGGTGCCCTTTACAGCAAGGAGGGGGGGGGCAGCTGTACAGAGCCTGGTGCCGAGAGGGGCACCGTGGCTATGGGCAGCGATGCCGATCCTGCTGCCCCAGGAGCTGCCTGGAATGTCTGTGAAACCCCGGTCAGCGACACTGCCAACGGGCTCGCTGAAAACATGCCTCGCAATTGTTCAAATAACGCTTCCGACAGAGCGGAGAGAACACTTACTGTGCTTTCAGTGCCTAGGCAATTAGCTTGCTAAAGAACACAGGGGGTTCGGTGTGTCTATACTTCGCAGCATTCTCAAAATGCTCTCATGATTTTAAATACATTTAAACTTTGCGTCCTCCACTAAACTACTAAGGAGTTTGCTGAAGGCTGCGCAGGAGGCAGCGGCAATGCCAAAAGCCAGAATCAAGATCTTTTATCACCTAGCCTTTTTCTTAAATCACTCATCCATTGCTCCCTTTGTCCTTCATTTGCCTTCTGCAATGCCACCTTTTGATTCTCCTTCAACGTACTGGTGTGTTTTGGTCCGAACTGCAAAAGATTCGTCAAAATAACGTTCACTGGATGTTTCAAAAATGTTTTCATTATTTTGCTCAGGATAGTTTCCTCGAACTCAAAACAAATGTTAGATGTTGCTAAAGGTAAATGTGGATAACCTGTGTTCCTGAAACAGCTGTGGAGCCTTAAGTTAAAAAGAATCCAGAGAAGCTCTTGTAAGTGGCAACTGCCTACCCATGATATTTCCTGCAAGAAAAGGAGCTGATTTCCCTGGAGTTGTACAAGAACTGAAATAAGAGACCGTAAAAACCTGTGAGTCCATCATGGCTAGCCCTGTGCCAATGCAGGATTCTCTGCTTATGTTTATGATTTCATATTGTTAGGCTAGTTTCATGTGACCCAAGCAACACTTTCCATCTTTCTCCATGCCTCGCTCATGTTTTCTTCTTATTTTTTTTTCTTTTCCTGGCATTTGCCCTTCACCAAAGGGCAATGGTTTTGTTTCTTAAGCATATCTCCTGACCCTTCATCTTGCCTGAGACTATCAGCCTGTTCCAGCACCAGGGTGTACTAGAGCAGCTATGAAAAGACTTTTATTGGCTGCATACTGCCAACGATGCCTCCAGTTAACCAAGCAACGACTGTTAGGGATAGACAAAAACCCGACTCTTTCTCCATCCAGGGTTCCTGGTGTGCTCTCTGAGCCCGCCTCTTTGGCCGTACTTTCTAGGGTCTCCTTATACAGAAGCCAAAGAAAAAAGAAGAAAAACCTCTTGACATCCAAAATCATGTGGTACTAGGCAGAACCCTCTAAAAAGAAGGATTAAAGTGGCTTCAAGAGAACTGAAAGGGAGAAGTGAAGCAACACACGAAGGTGACTGGAAAGGAAATCACAAGTTTGATAATCCACATTGTTCATGGAAACCAGAAAAACTGTAGCAGTAAGAAAGGCTCTTGGAGGCCTGAGGAAGATGCGGGAAGAATTGATACACATGAAAGTCCTGGACTAGTAATGCGAAAGAGGAGAAAACATTATAGCCTGTCAATGAGGAGGAGAGGAGGGATCTGGCGGATGGAGATGGCAGATGACCGTTCAGAATGCTGAACGCCTTGAATTTCGGCTCGGTCTGTGGTACGCAGCAGCTTCTGCCTCTTTCCACGCAGAAAAACCCTTGTCCAGGAGCAGCGGGTACACCTGTATTTGCCAGATCACGCCGCAATTTCTCCTTGTTCATGGTGACGCTGCAGGAGAAAACGCGTCTCCATGCAGCGATGCAGAGCCTGCCCCAAGCGAACCGCTGACCTGGAGAACGCCACTATTTAAAATTACGCTGTACAGCGTTTCTAAGGCTCACGGACGAATACCCCGAGGGTTTCTGCTATCCCAACTACCGAATCACCACCAACGCGTTTAAAAACACCCCGAAGTCAGAAAGCCTTTAAGGCCACGGACCTTTCCTTCCTCCCGGGGTGACACAACCACCGTGTCCCCCCCTCCCCCGGCAGCGGGCCTGTGCCGGTATCGGTGCCGGAGCCGGTGCCGGTGCCGGGGGCGGAGCGGGGCGGTCCGGGCCGACGGCGGCAGCACCACCAGCACCGCCCGGCGGCGGCGGTCTCGGCCTCTCCCCGCCCTTTCCGCCGGAGCGCCGGGGGAGGAGCGGCGGCGTCCCCGCTCGGAGCCCAGCCGCCCTGCCGGCAGCGCGGGGGGAGCGAGCGGCGGGCTGGCCGCGCCGCCGAAAGGGCTGAGGGCGGCCCGGCGGTCCCCTCACAGCGAGAGCTTGGCCCGGGCGGTCCCTGCGCCCCCGGCGGGGCCAGGGCGCCCCTCCGCCGCCTCCGCCTCTTCGTCCTCCTCCTCGTCCTCCTCCTCCTCCTCACCGCCCCGCACCGCACCATGCTGCCTTCGCCCCCCCCGCGCCGCTCCGCCTGAGGCGGGACGGGGGGAGCCATGCAGCCGGCGCTCCGCTAGGTGAGCGCGGCGCGGCTCGGGCCGGAGCTCGTCGGCCGGGCGGGCGGGCGGGCGGCCCCTCAGCAGCACCGGCACCATGAGGAACGGCGATGACCTGGAGGGCTTCGACGGCGAGGCGTCCAGCACCTCCATGATCTCGGGGGCCAGCAGCCCCTACCAGCCCACCACCGAGCCCGTCAGCCAGCGCCGCGGGCTGGGCGGCCTCCGCTGCGACCTGGACTACCTGCGGGGCACCTTCGGCAGGATCAAGCTGGCCGAGGTGGTAGGTACCGCCGGCGGGGAGCGGGCTCGCCGCCGCCCGCTCTCGGGAGCCCCCCCCCAGCCCATGGCGGGCTCCTTCCCCCTGTGGCGGGGAGCGGGGGAAGGCCCCCGGTGCCGCCGGCCCCGCCGGCGAGGTGCGTACCTGCGGGCGCGGCGCCTGGCGGCGGCCCAACCGTCCTCCATTTCAGGCGGCCGGGAGCTCCGTGTCACCCCGGCCCGGCCCGGCGCTGGGGCGCGCTGCCAGAGCGGTCACCCGCCGCGGGGGGCGGCCGTCCTGTCAGCCCGGGGCTTGGGGGATGGCTCGGCCCGGTCCGGCCCGGCCGGCGGCGGGAGGCAGCGGCGGCCGGAGGAGCGTCCGGGCCGGGTCCCCTCAGGTGGTGTCCCCTCCCCGCGCGGCGGGAGAGGCCGGGCCGGGCCTCTGCCGGCGGGATCCGGGGGGTGCGGGGCTGCGCCCGGTGGCTTCGGTGGGGGATTTACCTCAGTGCCCGCGCCGGGTCCTGCCTGGCCCTCAGAGTACTGCGGGGTTAAAAAATCCACCTCTGCGGGTTTTGTGTAGGTTTAGAGAAAGGAAAGGCAACTTCTCCGTACGTCAGTGCTTCAGTTTAAGTATTAAATGTTCGCTTTGGTGGATTTGGCGTAGAGAGGCCTCGGAGAGCGGCGTGGCTGTGGTACGCACTGGTCCCGACCCGGCGAGGCTGCCCTGGCGCCCGGCGTGTGCCCGGCCGTGAGGCGTGTGTCTGTCCTGGCCCTCGTCCCTTGGCGAGAGCCGCGCCATGGGGGAGACCACCGTCATCCTGGCTGTGAGGGGAGGCGTGCGTCTGTCCTGGTCCCTCAGGGAGAGCCACGCGCTGTGGGGAGCCGCCTGAGGTGCCCCGGTGAGGAGCTCAGGCCTGGGTTGTCCCTGGGGGTCGGTGCACAGTGTTCGCCTTTGGGCTTGCCTGTAACAGGCTGAAGTTCTCTTCGGTGCACGGAGTAAAAGAAAAGAAACCCAGAGAAAAACAAAACCCCAATCCCGCGTTTTTCCATCCTGAAATAAAGCGTAAGCTGTGCTTGTTCATGTGCTTCGAACAGCTAAACTGGTTTGATGGAGTCCGTGGAAGGCGTAGAGCACCGCGCCAGCTAAATGTGGAATGGCACCTAAGCGTTTTGTCAGTTTTTCTGTTGATGATGCTCGTGTTTGTCGTTGTTTGATCGGCTTTCAAAGTCACTTTGATACTAATATGTTTTTAAATCAACAGATGTGTTTTTCAGGGTATTTTAACATAGGTGTTTTATGAAAGTGGCAGTAAGCTTGGAAATAAAATTTTAAGTAGCTTCTTAGAGGGTGCTACAAATTGTTTTCCCTTAAAATGGGTGAGTTCTTTGAGGACTGTGATGGCAGAAACATTTCCTATATATATAACCTCAGCATTTAAACCCACTGCTGGTTAGTACAAGACAAAGCTTGCACGTACAGGTTTCATGTAAAATACATTCAAAGTATCCTAGGTTCAACAGGAATACAAGTTTATAGAGGACTGCGGTGATGAATCTGTGCTCATTTTTTACGAATACCCAGTAAAAGCCAGGGTTTGGAAGTGCAATTTGTTTTCTTCTCATCTCCTCAGCCTAGGACAGAATCTGTGGTCTGCAAGTGGTAGCAAGGAGCGTGTTACCCGAGTAGTCTAACAACAGGGAATAGCTGTATCTGCATTATGTGTTTTCAGGACTGAAGCCAAAGAATCTGTCATCATTGTGCAACATCTACCTGTCTTTGAACTGTTAAAAACTGTCCGTGTGGTAGAAATCCTGGGGTGGTGCTTCCTAATGCACTGGAATAATCTGCCCTCGGGATTTTTGTTTCTGTTGCTACTGCTGATCCTTTCTGTAGTACACTAATAACTGTGGCAAGTTACGTTAAAAGCTTGTAATTAAAATGAGTGATTACTGATCATGAGTAAGTGAATTCTCTATTATGAAACTCTGGTTTGCTTGGAACAAGTTCCAAAGTTACATGGCGTACACCTCTTAATTTTTTTTAAGTCTTGTAAAGAACGATGGGGGGAAAACCATTCTGTGCTGGTGTTACAGATATGGGAGTTTTCTTGTCTGTTGAATGTCACTACTTCCAGTGCATCGTTAGGAAGACGAATGTGTGCAGATTAGTATCCTCAGGGGAGCTGAGCGATGTTTTGTGCCTTTTTAATAAGAGTGATCTGAGCTGTTGTGCATGGTTCCTATGGAGTGTATGAATCCACTGGGTCAGAAGTTAACAAGGAATTAAATTAGCTAGTATAAGGTGGAAGCTGATGTGTCATCTTGACACGTTTAGCCTCTGCAGAATTGTACTCAAAAGCAGCTCTACCTAATTTGTGGTAATGACTGGTAGAGCAGACTACTGAAATTTGCAAACCGATGGAAAACTGAGCAGTTTTGGAAAAGAAAGAAAAGAGAGAATGCATTCCACAGTGCACTTAATTCACTTATTTGCCGAGTATAATTATTTTAATTATAATACCATTAATAGTACCTTTACAAAAATACTGTAGGAACTAAAATGCATCAAAGTTCATAGTATAGAACTCTAGCTCTTCAAAACGAGGAGAAACACAAGAAAACTTAAAAAAGCAAGTATTGGTTAAGATAAAAGGTCTCTAAATATATTCTAGTAAAAAGAATGCTACAGGAAAGATTACAGTGCATGTGCTTTGTTTAGCATCAGGATTTGTCTTAAAATATATATATATGATTGGCAGACAAAAGTATCAGCTCAAGACAAACATTGCCGTTTGTTCTAATCTTCAGTTGAAGGACTTTCCGCAAATTACTTCCTAGTGCTGTACATGAAGGATAACTATTGGGCATTGTGGCTTAAATGGCTCTTCTTCCAAATGCCCATTTTTGATTGTCAAAAGCAGAAGGAACAGGGAATGGGAGGGGGAAACCCCAAGTGACTGAAAATAGGTAATCGTAGGACTGTTATTTTGTTGTAGATTTGTTTTATTGATTCAAAATATTGTTACAGGAGCTGTTACAAGATGGAAAGCAGTATGACATTTTAGGCATATGGAGTAATTTAAGTGCTGCTAGAGGGGAGAATAGTTTTAACTCATATTTATTAACATTTCAAGAGAATATGCCCTAACGTGTCCTTTAAAGGGGCACTGACATAATGGGTTATGATAATGATTCATGTATAGCATTGTGCAGCTTATTTCTGAGTCCTATTTTGGCTTGCTTTCCCTTGACTCCCAGAAAAGGTTGAACAGCATTATCGTTTTTTGTTGATTTTAAATTGGGTGTGCAAATTAAGAACACTGTATTTTGCTATTCAAGGCTTCTTGTTAATATCCAAGGCTAAGTTGAACAGTTACGTAGTACATACGGCTGCCTGCTAATGGTCAGTAATAGTCAATATGAAGAATAGCAAGGAAGTAATAAAAAAGACCCATGTGGAACAGCTTAGTATTGAACTGATTTTCCTCTTTTTGAAAGTTTTATTGTCAGGTAGGTGAGCTTTTCGGAAAGTAGCTCTCTTGCCTGTATCTTGCTGTTCTGTTGAAATAGTCGTGTGTGTGTGTGTGTTTGGATCTGTGAGGAAACATCTGCTGTAACTGGGGCTGTGAGCCTCTCCTGCAGAAGGAGCTGGAAGGAAGGTGGCAATGCTGGACCGTGTCAGGAAAGGAGCGTTCAGGGCTGCGGGGGTGGCTGAGACACCTGATGGGGTGTCCTCAGGCAGGTGGGAAGGGAAATGAATGGGGGAAGGGGGGGG
>VUYV01000150.1:1792334-1848274 GCA_008711295.1 Anarhynchus alexandrinus
TTTTTTTTTTTAAATGAGGGTTTGAACTTGAAATGGAAATCGGTGACAAGTCAGTGCAGTTGTGTACTAACCAAACAAATGCTTTTCCCTTGGGGAAGCTGAAATCTAGGTGAAAATTCTCAGCTGACTTTCCAGCATTTAGATGGAGCAGTACCTTGCCATACGGCAGATGTGAGAGATTAGATAGCTGTCCTTGGAGACCAGAGCAGAAAAGCTCTTTAGAGTTTATTTTCATTACTCTCTGGCAAGGTTTAATGTTTCTCATGCTTTTGGGGGCTTTAATACTTCCCATGGAGATTATTGTACAATAATCAAACAGATATCCCTGGAAAACTTTCCTGTAGACATCGTCAAATGATTTGGTTCATTTTAGTACTTCTTCCCCATTCACTTGAATTTCCTGAGGAGAGTCTCTCCTTTTCCTGAGTGTGCTTGCTGAAGAAAGGTGTTTACTATGTGAGGAATCATTGCTGCCATCCAAAAGAGATAGGCTGGTTAGCAGGTACCACCTCTTTACTGGAAATGGTTTCAGTTTAGATGAGATTGCCTCCTTTTTTTTTCCACTCACTTTATTTTCTCTTTAGCTTTTCTAAATGCATTATTGCTGTTCTTCGTTATAATTCTGTACCTTCAGCGTTCTTACTACCATTAAGGTTGGGCGTAGACATACATTTCCCACTGAAATTCCCATGGCGAACCATGACTGCCTGTTGTCTGCTGCTCGGTTTCTTTGGGACCTGTAGCTCCGGGTGGGCTGTTCATCAGGCCACCGGGTGAGTTACGAAGAAACCAGGCAGGACCCTGTTGGGACCCTCGTTGGTTCTCACCCAGATCCTGCCGCGTTTTCACAGGCACTTGATTTAAAGTAGCATCTATCACCTTTAACAGCTGGGACAATTGATGTGAAGAGTTGTGCCTGGCTGGTTCTTGTGACATTTGTGGTAGTTGGGAATGGTTTAACTGGAGATCAGAGCAACTTTCTGATGGAAGTAGCAAGTGTCAGAAAACCCTTACCACGTGCTAGCTTAAGAGGATGGCATTTGTGGTGGTTAGTGATGGCCTCTGTGACTCGGACAGCCCTAGACTTTTTCTTCATCTGTCTGTCCCAAATGCTGCAAAAATCCATCAGAGCCTCCTTTTAAAGAAGATAATACTTCTGCTTGGGAGGTCTCTGAGCTACAAGTTGCTGATGAGCGCACTGGGAAGTATCACTGCATGCTTGCTCTCCTCTTGTTCTCTATAGCATATGCTATTGCCCGTCAGTGGAGGCAAGATTTTGAGCTACATGAAATCTGGTGGGAATAGCGGTTCATATGTTCACAATTTTCAGAATAAAAAGTTCCATCTTCATTGGTGGAGAGTAGCTGAACGCTGGAAAAAGTTGTTTTGTGGCTGACTGTCATTATACATTTTCAGATCCAGAAATTGGTTAAGGCCAGGACTACAGTAAAATTCTTTGCTATCAGGATCTAGTGCAATGAAGAAAACAAAAAGCCTGTAGTACATGCCTACACAGGTAATAAGACTATTGAGAATTCTCATTTTTAATTATATTAAAAAATTAGAGTAATAACATCTATGTTCTAAGCAGTGAGCTAATTGGTAACTATTAGAATCTGTTTGAAAACTATTATGAGGTGTTCAGTAATCTCATATTTAATTATCGCTGCCGCCGCCGCCTTGTGCCTTCAGCTCAGCTTCTCATTCTGATCGCTTCGGGAGCGGAGGATTAGATGGAGTCCTCAACCTCCCACCCCCGTCTGGTGTGTCGCTTCTTACGGCGTGTCTAACTCTTCGCCGCTCCGTTCTCCCCAAGTCTCTCTCTGCAGTACTGCACCGCAGCGTGATTTCTCATCTGCTTCGTTTATGGGCTGTGAGAGCAGGGAGCCGGGTGCTTTACAGGCAGTTGTCATTCAGTAAATCACAGATGTTACCAGTTGGCCACTGAATGCGATGTGAATAAATTGCGATTTCTTTCACATTGGTTATTGTCAAGTTTGGTTTTATGTAAATGAGTTGTTAACTAAGCTCCAGACAATTAGACTGTACCTGATAGAGTTCAGTAGATGACGTTCTTGGTCATTTATTGCATGGTAAGGTCATTCCGTGGTGATCAGGTTGTGGGTCCCGACGTAAAGCATTTGGTGGTCTTGGTGGGAAGTGGAGCGCTGCAGGAGACACCTGAGCCTCCTAAGGCAGCTGCGGTGTCCTGACGGTTCTTTCCGTAAGTGATAGTTTCACCTTAATGTTAGCTTTTGTTTGTTTGTTCTGCACTTCAGAGGTATAGAAAGCTTCCTCATTTCTGGTGTGAACTTAATTCTAGCAAGTTTATAGCCATTTGTTCGTGTGGTAACGTTGCCACCTTCCGTAACAGCTCTTTACTCCTTGGTGCACTTCAGAACAGCTGTCTGCACTCAGCCACCCTTCATCTTGCTACAAATAAGACGGCAAGACACAATTGTTCAGGACCCTGCTCGTAAGCGGGGCGCTCTGGTCTTGGGACCACTGGCAGCCCTTCCTTGCACCGTCACGACTGGGGTAATGGTTTCTCAGTAGGCACAACCCGAGTAGTAGGTAACCCTACCAGTGTGTCTTACCAGTGCGTATCGCATGGCACTCTACAAGCTTCTGCTGGAGATACCTCTCCTGTTACGTCCTGGGATTGCATTGGTAATTTATAGTCATTTTGTGGTTAACTGCATCTTCTATCTTTTATTCTCTTATCGTTTCCAAATGATAAATGTGCGTTTATGCAAGAAATCCTTGTGACTTTGTGTGTTGTATGTTGAGCTTTGATTCTCAGCGGTGTTTGTAGCTGCTTGTTCAGATGATGGTAGGTATGACAGTGGATACTGATGATCTTTGGCATTTGGTCTTAGAAAAAGACTGTTATAATACTGTATTAAAAGGATCAAATTTGTAATACACAAATATGCTTAGAAATCCTCTTTAGGAAAACCATGTCTCCTCAGTGTCTCTGAAACTTGATTTCTCTTTGGAAAGATTAATTTTTAAAGGTCTGCATTGCCATCTGACGATATTTTTATAGTGACATTTACCATAGAAGGAAGAATGATGAAGTAACTGTTTAGCTTTGCTTTTTATTGTTTCTGTGTGCAAATAAAGACAGAACTGTAGTTGTCTTCCCACAGAAAGGTGAATGGGTTTTGGTCTCTTTCATGGTGTCTCTCCACTATCATCTGGCCAGGGACTGGTGTCCTACTGTCAGTGAACTCCAAATTCCTGTTATAAATATCTCTCTAAGATGGTGGATAGTTTAAATTCTGCTTTCAGAAGAGATTTCCATAATCTCTGTAATAAGCATGTTCTGTTTTTTTCCTCCCATTAAGAACCAGTGTAATAGTAATAGATACACTATACTAATTGTAGATGCTACAGTAAGAAATGTAGTTCTAATGGGATTATTATTTGGAAAGCTGCCGCCTTTTCTTGTAATCTTTCTGGTAATGTTTTTTGTTGATGGGCCTCTCTAGTCATTTAATTATCATCTTGAGATAAGAAGTCAAGGAGAAGGACTAGAAATTTAAGAGGTTATGTTTTTCTTGTAACATAACTACTATGGGAGGAATCTGTTATTTCTGGTGCAAGTTAATGCATTGTTTTGTCAAATCAACTTGCACGCTTTTTGATAGTCATCACCTTGTGCTCAGAATTGCATTTTGGAAATACCTGCCTTGCTTCTAGTCATCAACAAATAATTTTGTACAGCAATTTTGTCTATGAAGAGAACTCAATGCACAATGAATAGACATCTTAAAAGTGGGTCAGCTGCTGTTGCTCTGTAGTGGTAGTAATTGCTACTTCTAAATTAGAGCTGGATTTAAAAAAATGCATTCTGATTTTTTTTTTTTTTTAAATAAGTCACCTAATTCTCAGGTGACTTGTGTAGTCAGTTGCTCCTAAAACATGGAAGTAATGTTTGGGTTTCTCTGCAACTTGTACTTCAGAATACAGGAGGGGAGGAGGAAAGCAAAAGCTGCATAACACCAACCTGGTGTAGATAGAATAGGTGTAAGAATGTACAACCCTGAGTAGAGGAAAGATGGGTCAAAAATGTTACTGACTGTGGGCAGACAGGACTTGGTGCTGGCTGTATCACTCGCCCGAGCTGAAAAGCCCACGCAGTACACAACAGCATGAATCAAGTGATGCGGTCTCTACAGTGACAGGTCTCAAGCGTTGTTTTATTTAGATGGGCAGGATGAAATCTATACTCATGCTGCAGTATGTTCCTAGAACGGCGTAATGCCTGAAATGTGGCTTCAGGTAAGCCAAATAACTTTTAATGTCTTAACTTCACTGTGTGCAAATTAAACTGGGAGCTGTAACTCTGAGTATCACCTTTCTAACTATTGTGTATAATTAACTGTAATTAAGGCTCTAGTATTTAATGCCTTAGCTTGGAAGAATATGATGCATTTTTACCCAAACAAGTCTCTTCAGCGTTGTCTGCAGTTAAAACTGTTTTGAATATGTAACTTGCTATTCAGGTATTGATGCTTGAATGTCTTGTTCGAGACGCTTCTTTAATCTTTCTTTGGCTTGTATGTAGGTTCACAAAGTGTTCGGCTTGTGAGTGCGCTGAACTTGCTCGTGGTAGTTACTCTCATTACCACATAGCTTAAAAGCGCAGCAACCAAGTGCCCGGTACATAGAAATATGTCCTGTGCTTAGATGTGGAGTTGCATAGGGTGATACTTTTGCTGTAACTTTCACTTGAGCTAAACATTGTTATTTTCAAATGCTCTAAATGTGCCAGTGATACAGCACTACTTATAACAGTTCTGGTATTTTTTTTCAAAATTATTTTATGAGTCAACTACAAACACTTCCATATTAGTAACTTGCTGTACTTTTGTACATTTTAAACTGAAATGTTCACGCAAGAAAGCAACAAACACAGCTGTGAATATTATGAAATACTTAAGTTCTACAAGTCTTGAATAACCTTCAGTAACTTTTGTCTCATGCTAGGAACTGATATTGCCACTTCATTGTCATGAATAAATTAATTAGTTGTTTGATCACATACTCTTCCAAAAGAAACTAATTGTTGCATTTAACACTGAGAAACTTTATCTAATGTAGATGAAACCTTTTATTAAACACTGGGATATTTTAATTTTATATGGTGATTTTTAGATGATTATCGCTTAGTAACATTTTTAAGGTATTTTGGAAAAAGTGCTCTTGCAGAACTATAGGATAGCGTCCTAAGTCTTTGGGGTGTTCGCTGTGTTTAGTTGGTGGAGGCAGGACAGTAAGAATGGTGCCTGAGAAGGCGAAGGCATTACTGCCAGAGTCTGAGGGCTTTTGTGTCGGTGACAGCATTTTATAGTCCTCCGTTTGCAGCATGCCAAGGTTGTTTGCAGTCTTCAGGCAGATCTGTTCTTGAGTTATAAAATCAGGAGTAGGTGGATCTGCAGTTATGCACTGAAAGTTTGTGGGCTCTTTTCTATTTTGGATGAGATACTACTGTATAATGCTTCCGAGACAGTCTAAACAGCAAGACGGGCTTGAAGGTTTCATGCATTCCCCAGTACTGCTGGCAGCACTCTTTAATGTTCTGGCCCACGTCTATTTTTTTAATGTTCTGTTTTACCAGTATGTCTAGACTCTTTTTGCCTTTTAAGGCATGGCATCTAAGGGGGCCTTCAGATTGCAATCTTGGGAACGTTGGGATAGCAAGGACATTTTGCACCATTTCCTTTAAACGAAAACAACCCCCAAAAACTTGCATGGATTCCTTAAAACTACTTTTAAGTTCTTGATTGTTTTCTCATTAAAATTCCTTTCTTCTTTTAGTATTTGTGGGATGTTTGATGTTTACTCATAATTGAGATTAAATGGGATTTTAAAGGGTACAGACTGATTCTGATAGTCTTAAAATAGAACTTTCACTTTTTAAAATAGCCTAACAGGCTAGTTAAACAGGAGGCTGCGCAGATCATGTACTCAACAAATTTTATGAGTACACCTTTACTTCTTAAACCCAACTAATTTATCCTACTGTTTGTTACAGATTTACAGTACTGTGTTTTAACATTGTTGTGACTAGCCAGGCTTCCAACACAGGTCCGCCTGTGAATGGGAACACGAAGCCAGGTCAAAAGTGTTGATTTTTCTCTTTTTTTAAGAGCCGCTCTGCAGCGTGTCCCCGCTGCTCCCCCGGCGCAGGCAGGGCTATGCCGAGGGGGGTTTTACTGCCTGACCTCTGCAGGTTGCAGCTCCCTCTGAGGAACCTGCCGTGCCTTGCACCAGGCAGTATCTTTAGAGAGAATTGCTTGGGATGTTTGGGAATTAGAGAGAGAGGTGGCCAGAGAAAGTTCTGCTTGCAGATGTCTGTCAAAATGAGTATGAGACAATGAATGGGAAAATTAAGCCTCAGATATCAGGAAATGGTGAAAAGGAGAAGGCGGAACCCTACCTCCTGTAATTTACTATTTTATGTCTACTTGCTGAAGCTGTTGGCACAATTCAGTGTACTGTAGATGCAGAATAAGTCTTTCCATTTACAAGTTGTTCATTTCACTGGGTTGCATTGGAATTAAGTGATTAATACAACATATAAAGGGGAAAGTTATAAATGTGTAACTCAGTATGTTGGGGTTATTGTCTTGCAGGACCTGTTGCTTATGAAAATATTTTGAATTATGATACCCATGAATTGTAGTTTCTGGGGACTGGAGGCACAGGTTCCCGTGGAAAAAAATTGGTGGGAGGAACCGGTTATGTTTTGCATGTTTTGTTTGCCTTTGTTTAAGGTATGGCTCTCTAATCTCCAAATGAATGTTCCTATAGGATGGGGTTGCTACAAAACCATTGATGGGCTTTTGTTTATGGGACAGGTGGCATGTTACAGTCCTATTTCGTCTATCTGGAAAGTATCTTTGAATCTTGTTCAGGATTCTGTAAGGAAATGTAATGTGCCTAAAACAAGTACTTCCTCGCCATGCGCCTTGTCTTCAGATTCTGTTCAGTGGTTCTTTTGGTCACCTGCTTAGTTGGATAAAAACTGAAATATACCTAAATCAGAGTGGGTGGGTTGGTTGGTTGGTGGGTTTTTGGTTTGTTTGTTAGGAAGATAGTTGTGTTTTCGTTGGTTGTCAGTAATAAGACAAACTCGCAGTCAGGTCTACAAAGTCAGGCCAAGTAGGGATGAGCAGCTCTCTACAGGTGCCAAAATAACAGTGAGCGAGACGGCAATGGAGATGGGGCCACGGCGAGACAGCAACGGAGATGGGGCTGTGAGCCACCTCATGCCATTTGGCCCTGGTGTGAGCAGCCACCCGGCTCTCCAGGGAGGATGGGGAGGAGGTGGTGGCCACGGCCGGGTCTGATACAGCAGCCTGAGGCCACCTTGTGTGGAGCAGCATGGCGTGGGTCTGCTCACCGACACCTCCCGAATGGGCAAACCAGGGCTTCACAACGGGCTGCACATTGAATTAGTACTTTGAATGCTAAAATGGATTTGCTTTGGGGACAATAGAAATGTCATGTGAAAAAAATCGTAAATTATTTAGCAGTAACAGGAAGAACTATGTGTGTTTGTTTCTTTTAAAAAGTAAGCCATAAAATATTTTTGTACTGTAATATACTATTTGTTTAGTGGTATTTGAGGTGGACTTGGGTTTGTGTTTATCTAGCAGATAAGAATGTTGTATAGGTGTGTCCAAGCAATAAGCAAAACACTGTACTAATGCATAGTTAGCAGGAAATAAGTCACTACTTTTTTTTTCCACTCTAGACTCCATGATTAATTTCACTTTTAAAATCGATGCATTTCTGTTTTAGCCAGTTGAGAATCTCTTCTGTTCACCTCAGTCCAGTTAATTATTTTTTTTTAGAATAAGTGTTATTTTGATGTACTCTTTGTTTCAAAACAACTATCATTTTGATGTTAACTTTGAGTGTTGATTACCCTCATTGTTAAATATGACCCTTTCTCATAATGCACCATCAAAATCTTTCTGGTCTCAGAAATATGTTCTGTATTTAGAATTGGTCTTTTGCCTAAGTTGAGAAAGGGAAGTCAGCAGTAGCTGAGTCTTTCAAGGATTATAATAAACTGCTGGAGGTGGCAAATGATCAGCTGATTTAATAAAGATTCCACAATATTTAATGTGCTGAAGTCTTGCCATGTTATATCCAAAAGTGAACTAAGAAATGAAGAAAACTTAAGGATGGCAGCCTCATGTAAAACCCTAAAGATGCAATTAAGATATGAAATTTAAATATTCTGCTATTATTTCTGTTGTCACCACCAAAACCAAATCAGAGTAGAATTTGGAGGTCCGGTTGAGTTTATCTGGATTTGTTCAGCGTTGTATTTTCTGCCATAAGAGCCCAATTTTTAGTTTATCCACGGTGCTGAACCACTGGTGCTTCTTGAGCTTCCCTCTATGGCAAGAGTAGCTTTCCTAAATTTTCTATCTTGTAAAAGTTCAATACTCATTTGTGATTTAAGGCTCCTTGCAGTCCGATTACCAGAGTTAATAACACATTTCTTTTACTCTTAAGGATACAGACTAGGAACAGGCGGGAAATCAGTCATCCTTCTGCTTAGGGTAAAAGATGGTTTCCTGCTGGAGAAGCAGAACTGCATTTAAGCCATATGATCCCAAATATTCGTATCTGTGCCAGCTGTTTTAGATGTGGGAAGTGCATGTGCTTTGCAAGGAATGAGACCCACTTGGTTTCATACATTAAGTTGGGACTGCTGGGCCAAGTAAATGAGAACAATAAATCTCTATTTTAATTCAAGAAAGTTTAATGTCTTCAGATACTTTAAGTGGTGTAAAAGCAATTTATTTCTTCTCTATTTTGTGCATATGTATTGTGCTGTCCCATTAATTTAAACTGTCTGGATGTAAAAATGTCTTGGTAGTGTGACATTCTTACTAAAATTCTGTGGGTATTTTTCAGGCAGAAAAAATGCTGACCATTTTGTGGTTTTTTGGAAATCATGCGTAATTATGTCATTTAACCACACAATAAGGCTTTCTGTGGTAACGTTTTAGATAAACAGGAAAACTCTTTTTTTTACTTTGTTTTCCTTGCAGAACTGTCTTTTTTTTTATTTTTAGTGCAAAGTTGTTTGATTATTTTCTTCAAAAATAAAACACAACATGTTCTGACAGGAAAAACACACCATTAGCAACCTCCTAAAGGCTCTCTTTCAGCGTTGGTGCCTGTCATAGCACATTTTCTCCATTTTGGGGAAATACAGCATGTTATGGCTGACGTGCCCATGTTGCCAAGAAAGTGATGTAAATATAAGCCATTTACATAGCCCTAAGGCAGATGATTTCTTCATTAAGGGCCCTTCTCCAGGGGAATTTACAGGAAAGTTGAGATGAATACAATAATGGTAGGAGGCTAATGTGGCTAAATTAAAGGACATTGGATCCCAGAATAGAGGCTTCCTTTCAGGAATTAAATGGCCCGAAATTGTGGTTGCTTTATCCCCTTCCAGTGAGGGGCTGCTTTGGCCTGAATGGAGCCTGTACGTGGGGGTCCAGTGCTGTTTGATGGGAGTCAAACATGATAGCTCATGTGCTGCGCGAGGCTATCTGAGCGGTCCTAAATGTCCCACGCAATAACAATGGACAGGAGTTTGCCACTTTATTTGAGACAAAAAGCACAAAAAAATCAGTATAGGGAAATACATCTCATACTTAATCCTCTTTTTGGAGATTTTCTCCTTCTACCTTTGCGTGATGTGGTGGTGGGAGATGAGGGATGGAGGGCATCGGGAGGTTTGCTCCGTCAGAGTTAGACCTGTACCCCACGCGTTGGGTCACAAGTCTGGGCAGACCCAGACCTTTTCTCTGCCTGCCCTGAAGCTCATTCTTCTCAGTCCTGCTTTGTTGACCAGACTCTTGCATCTCCCTTCTTCAAGAAAAAGGTGATATTGCAGGTAGCCTAGGATGCCTCTGCACGGACCTGAGCATCCAGTAGAATGACAAAATTGTGTCTCAACGCAATATCTACTGTGATTATTTCAAGAAGAGTGGAAGTAGAAGGGTAGCTAAAAGCAAATGTTAAAAAAGGGAAAGATAGTAATAAAAGTTTGTTATACAAATGTTAGCGCATTGGAGGAATTAGGGTGGAGTAGAAAGCTCCCCAAAGTGCTCGGTGCAGAGCAAAACCAGTTGAAAAGGTTTATTTTATCCATCAGAGAAGACTTTCTCAATTGACTCTGCCTGAGAAAGCTGCAGCTGTATCATTTGTGGGAGAGAGTAGTAATTCACGTAAGAGGACATCTCCACCACATTCAACTTCTCATTTTTGCTCAGTAAACCAACCTTGAAACTTCTGCTTGTGGAAAAACTCCTTGTCAACACTCATCACCCTAAACTATGGGAAGAGGTGTGATGTAAAAGTGAGGATCACCTCCTGCGTCAGACAAATGGCAGCGTGTGTTTGGTTGGCTCTGAGACCTGTGCTCTGATATGTTGCTGGGATTTGTTGTTTTTTTTTTTATCTAGCCCTGTAACTGCAGTGGTGGGAGGCAGAGTCAGGCCTAGGTACATCCCATCTCCTGGTTTTCCCAAGTGGCGTTGGTGACTTGTGTTACAAAGCAAGAGCGAAGCTTTAGCAGCTGGGAGTGAGGGTTCTTCTCCGCTGCAGCTTTGTGCCGAAGTCCCTCACCTGGGGCAGCGAGTCCTTGCACCCTCAGATGGTATCTGGATGGAGCACGGAGGCTTCTCAGGGGGGCAGGGGGGGGTCTTTGTCCTTCCTCCCTTTTCCCAGGGAGGACACAGTAAGGCAAGGCAGCAGTTTTATCTTGGATGTGTGGTGCCGCAGAGGGAGGAGCGTAGGAAGCTGTGGAGAAGGGACTGTTGAGGTCTTTGAGCCTTGGTGGGCTGTGAGCGGCATGTAGATTAGCTAGAGCAGGAGGCAGTCATGGTGGTAGGCAGGCACTGGAGATAAACGTAAGTTAGAAAAGATATTTTCATTATAGTTACAGAGCTCTGTGAGAGAACAGGGAGAAAATGATTAGTGCTAAACCTGCACTGAAGCCCCTCAGAAAATCAGCTGGGGTGGCTGAGGCTGGCTCTTGGTCTGCCTGCAACTGTGGTGGGATGCTCTGGGGGCACGCTTATGATCATGTCACCCTGCTTTATGGCCATGTCAACCACCTGCGTGGCAAAATTGTATTAATTCACTACCTGTCTCATAAATTACCTATTTCATGCATTTAAAAATGCAGAGAAGGAAGCATTTTTCCTACAATGTTAACGCATTCTTTTTTTTTTATTTTTTAAATGAACTTTATCACAGGATGAGCCATGGCCTTTGGCAAGCTGCTTTGGCTTATCTTGCAGCATTTACACAACACTTAAGTAATGTAGCTGTCTAAGTCATACAATCATAGAATCATAGAATGGTTTAGGTTGGAAGGGACCTTGAAGATCATCCAGTCCCACCCCCCTGCCCTGGGCAGGGACACCTCCCACCAGCCCAGGTTGCTCCAAGCCCCGTCCAACCTGGCCTTGAACACCTCCGGGGATGGGGCAGCCACAGCTTCTCTGGGCAACCTGCGCCAGGGGCTCACCACCCTCACAGGGAAAAATTTCTTCCTAATATAGGTGTTCCTAATAGGAACCTAATATAGGTGTTCCTAATATAGGTCTTCCTAATAGGTGTTCAAGGCCAGGCTGGACGTGGCCTTGGGCAACCTGGCCTAGTGGGAGGTGTCCCTGCCTATGGCAGGGGGGTTGGAACTCGATGATCTTCAAGGTCCTTTCCAACCTAAACCATTCTATGATTCTATGATTCTATAATATCTCATCTAAATCCCCCTCTTCCAGTTTGAAGCCATTCCCCCTCATTCTATCCCTCTCCTCCCTGATCAAGAGTCCCTCCCCAGCTCTCCTGGAGCCCCTTTAGGGACTGGGAGGGGCTCTAAGGTCTCCCCGGAGGCTTCTCTTCTCCAGGCTGAACCCCCCCAACTCTCCCAGCCTGTCCTCCCAGCAGAGGGGCTCCAGCCCTCACAGCATCTTTGCGGCCTCCTCTGGACCCACTCCAACAGGTCTATGTCTTTCCTTTGTCATGGGTTTGATTCTCTAATGTATTTCACTTTCATTTCATGTGTTCAGAGTAGTTAGCTTTTTTTATTAGAAACAAAATTAGGTTCTTCTCTGAGCAGACTGGCCGGTGAAAGCAGCACTAGTGTGTTTTTATAGAAGATTCACATCACTTGTAGTTAATTGGAAGGATGCTTCTGGCAAGTTTGTAAATGTGTAGGAGGACGAGATTACTCTGATGTTTCAAAGAGAAAATATTTCTTATTAAAGACTGAGTTTTTTATTGTGTTTACGAAAAGGGAAGTTTCTGTGGGAGGATAGCTTTTTCTGATGTGGTGATTAATTTGGGTTTTAGTTGTTGTCATAGCATTCATTGTGAGACAAATAATGGGCAGTTAACAGGAAGGTATTATCTGTAGCACTGGTAGGATGGATAATCTTTGAGAAGGATTGAATATATTTTTATCACAAGAAAAACAGTAACATATTTAGTTGGAATCTTACTTGAAGTACAAAAGGGTTACAAATAAGTTGTGTGCATGGGAATGTTCTCCTTTCCCTGTCCCCTCAACCAAGGAGTGTTCAGGTGTCCCGATCTGCTCTGTGATGATAATCCGCCTGTTCGTAGTCAGTTACTGAGCATGGTTCCGAAACACAGCCTCAGCCTTGAGGCCACAATCTCCATCCTAAACTGAAGCAATTGAGGTTTCCTCCCACCGTTTCTGATAAACATATCAGCAGAGTTGGGCTGCCGCAACCCACACCACTGTACATGAGTGCTGCTCCGCGTTCCTGAGACGGATGGCACAGCTTCATCTCTGCTTGCATTTGAGATTAGCTTAATTAACTTAGGTTAAGTCAAACCTAAGTATACACAACTAACAATTTTTTTTTCTTATAAGGGTGTGTCACATGTAAATATCTCATAATTTCTTCAGGGATAAAATGAAATCTTAAGGTAGAATTGCTCTGAAGTTTATTAATTATTAATTCGGAGCATGGAATGTGATGATCAGAGTTCATTGCTTCAAGTGCCTCTTCAGTACATAATTAATTTCCAGTGCTGTATGCAAGAAACTCTTTCATCTTTTTTGAGCTCTGCCTGCTCAGATGGGTACGTTAGCCTTGAAGCAGCAATGCTCTCTGCTATGGAGAAGAGCCAGCATGAGATTTTTATCAGCAAACCAGCAGAGGCTCCATACGCCAAGTAGCAGTTGCCCAGCGGAACGATTGGCGTACCTGAGTTTTTTGGCTCCTTCAGCCGAACGTTGGTGGCACAGCTCAGAGCTGTTCATGTTTTTAGAAAATGAACCTAATATTGTTTGGGCTTGTACTACAGTATTTCTAGAGAATATTGCAAAACCATTTCTTTTAAAAGAATAAAAATTTAAAAACTGTTATATCAAAAATAGTGGCAAGAATAATGGAGACTTTGCTATACTGGAACACCTAAAAGTTAAAGTTTTGCCAGGTAATGTTTAGTGTTGATACTGGTCCTGCTTGAAACAACTAAGACTCTTTTTAGAGCTTTACTGGTTTTGTTTTTTTTTAAATTGTATTCAGTGTCATCTTCTGTTATGAGGCTTGTGTGCACAGAAGAGGTGGACTTCATTGCATGGTAATACTGTAAAATGAAGCTGTGTTCTGGACAGTATTTTTGTGTGTGTGTGTCATAGCTGAAATTATAGGTTGACTTTGATTCTGGTTTTCTGAATGTTCTGTTTCTCTGCGTAGTCTTTCTTACTTTTTTTCCAAAGCTATTCAGTGTCAAAGATAAAATCTGAAGTTAAATGTTTAGTCACTGGGTATCCATTCAGAATGTGTTTGATGTCAGTTGGCCTGCTCTGTTAGCTGGCAATAATGAGTACAACATGCGCTCTCTTAAATTAAGAGAGTGTGCTAAGTCAACAGTGAGATACTTTCTACACGTGTGAGTTTTTTGATTATAACTGTGTTGCTTTGTTTTAATCAACTTTTAAACTTAAATTAGCTACTGTATTCTGAAGTGTGTGGCAAACAAAGCATGCGGGTTATTGTCCTTTACTTAGAATCACTGCTGGTGGTAGTGACAAAAATGGTAACTTCTTTCAAAACCCTTTTTCTTCATTTTGGTACTTTTGCTGTAGGAGGCAAAGGCAGATTAATGGATGAAGCATAAAAAGTGCTGGAAGAAAGTGTATCTGCAAAACATTATTGAAGTTGGCAAAGAAGGATTTAGCAGAAACTGATTTGTATTGTGGCTTCTGTCAATCTTTTAAACTTAGGGTTTTTTTGTGCAAAACCTTCAAGTGATGGAATATTTAGCTCTGAGGAGGCTATCTCCCTGAGTTCCTCATCCTCAAATTGAAGTGACTTACTATGGTCTCATTAGAATTTTGAAAGTGAATTTTTTCTGAAAAATGTAAGTGGGTGGTGGTAGGGGGGTGGTTGTCTTGAAAACCAAAGCAAAACGCTCTTAAGGCCTTCCTTGCTTGCCATGGAAAATTAAACAAAAAAACCCAAATCCCAAACAAACAAACAAAAACCAACCAAAACCCAAAAATCCCCAACAAAACAAAACTGTCCATGCGACTGTTTTTCTTTTACTGGTTATATTTAAAGAGGAATCAGTTTGAAACACAAGACTTAAGTTGCATACTCTGTGGTAGCTAATCAGCGGTATGTAATGGTATCTAAGTGGTGGCTATCAGTGGTAGCTAATATGGACGTACGGGTTTTATATATTTTAGTTTTGTCCATTGGGCAGATGTTTTTAACTATAGTGAGTTTCACTGCTTTATCCTAAATAGTAAATTAAACTCTCATCTTGTGAAAGTCTGCATCTGTGTTAACTCTTCCAAGACACCTTCTGAAATCAGTGTGACTAACCACTATCCCAGTTAGATGTATGTGTTCACAGCATCAGGAGTTTCTTCTTCATCTATTAGCTCCTTGTTTTATTGTCTTATTAGTAAGGGAATGACAAAATATGTTTTTATATGAAATACAGCATGTTGATGATGATAAACATGAAAAAGGCAGGCATTTTTGGAGGCTGGTCAAGATCCTGAATCTATTCTATTTTGACTTGATTTAGATCTCAAGTTGGTAGTGAACTTTAAATAACAGCTTTATTGAAATGTCTTTCACAATCACACTCTATTAGTACTATATAATTGAGCTTGAGGTTGGCTCAGTAGACAAATGCATTCCATCTTCAAGTTTTGGAATAGCATATCATGAGTAAAAAATGAAATAAAATGCTTGAGGTGCCGTTTGCATATTAAGCCAGTGGCCTGAAGGGGTTTCGTGCCTTTCTGGGTGTCTCAGTCATTTTCATGTTAGACTCCTTGTAATTTTGCTAAAATATACTTTGTTGAACAGGAGATATCTGAAAGTCTTGCATTAATTTGCCTTTGTTTTTGCTCTTTAGACAGTGCCCTGTTATAAACTAAAATCACACATTCCGGAGTGTAAACTGATCATGCTCCCAATGGAAATTTCAGGAATACTTGTGGCTATTTTCAAAATGTGGAAATCTATTTATATTTTTTCCACTTGTTTTTCTTCCTAGGTTTTGGCACTGATTGCGTTCATCTGCATAGAGACCATCATGGAATGCTCCCCTTGCGAAGGCCTTTATTTCTTCGAGTTTGTGAGCTGCAGTGCATTGGTGGTTACTGGAGTTCTGTTGCTTATGTTCAGTCTAAATCTTCACACAAGAATACCGCAGATCAACTGGAATCTTACTGTAAGTTCATACAAATCCTCACTCTGTTAAAAATAGCCGCAAATCTGTGTTTAAGTTTGATCTTTGAACTTTACTTTCTACTGTTGTTTAAGATTGTGTACGAGTGTTCCTTATGCTGAGTAAGGTATACATTAGATTTATTTTGAATACTAACAGCAGAATAAGCTTTGAAATGTAGCAAGATTAAACTACATTAAATAGAACAAAAATTATCTTTTGGTAGATTCCCTTTGGAAGGAAAAACTTCCTACTAATGCCAGCAATTACTGTTTGTGGATGAAGTGGATAAAAATGCAGCCTGTAGTTATTTAACTTTCACAGATGCTGTATTTACAGTAGCTCGTTGTTCTCTCTTAAGCTGTTTTTTATATTAGGACAGCCGTGCTACATATATTTTCTTACACAGATTAATACAATCATCATGTAGTAATGTAAAAAATTATGTCCTTTCTGTGAAAATCAGGTGTTCTGAAATGCTTGCACGCATAACTTTTAAACATTGACTGACAATGCTTAATGTGTTCTCAAATACGAGGAGTTTTAGGAAGAGAACTGCTAGCAGTGCACATTCCTTTTGTACAAGTCTCCATTTCCATGCTGTATTATGAGTTAAACTTTCAGATTGGGTTGCATAAACACAGGTCACAAAATCAACGCGTTAGTCACTCTAGCAAAAGATCTGTCAGCTTCAAGGACAGTATATACATCAACTTCTTTGGACAGTACAGATCCATATGTGCCTGTGTTCTGTTTTATTCTGTAACAGTAAGTTTGTAAGTACTGCTGGAGACCAGCCCCAGAGGTTTCTGTGTGATTTTGTTTGTTTGTTTTTAATGTAATTTATTAATGTTGCAATTAGCACTAACTTTTTATAAGCCTAAATGACTTGTCTAAAATGAGACTGCAATGTGGAATTAGAAGATCCTTTGTACCCTGGGGATGCTTGACCTATTGAGGAACTTTTCGTAAGAGTACTTGGCAGATAGATTAGAGGGACTGAGAGCTGTGCCTGGTAACTGTAGGTGGGAGAGATCCAGATGGCTTGCAAAACGAAACCAGTGGAACCACTGGAATGTCACTGGGTTGTCTTGCCTTTGCTCCTTGTGTCTCCCGTCTGCTGATACTGTCACCACGTATCTTCGTGGCAAGCTGAAAAGCAGCAGCTGCAGAGAGAGGGTAGTCTGTTCTGTTGCCACCTTGGTTGTTCAGTGAGCATCACAACAGCCTGACGGCTGATAACAGCAATCGAAGACCATCTTTTTATACCACACAGTTCTGAACACGCTAGTAGGACGTACAAGAGCGTGATGACAAGCCCTTACACAGTGCATCAGTGTCATAAAATACACGATGGTTTTGCTGGTGCGATGCGAGTGGTTTCACAGTGAATGCTCGATCCAGCTTATGTTCAAAGCGAGCTTGACCAAGACTTTTTATCAAGAGACTACAGAGTGGTACGCATGCTGTCCGTGACTGAGCTGGAGCTGCAGCTCTGGAAGAGGTGGTTTAATGACTTCCATACCTGCACTTCTGCATGTCTCTACCTTTTGTCCTGTTGTTGAGCCCTGTGGCACACTTCTACTGCCCACCAGAACACTTTGACAATGTGTTGAACATATATAAGTACAGAAGCCTAAATGCAGCTCTCTGCCTTCTCCCCCCGCCCCCAAATAACGCAGTAGCTATCAGTGTGTAACTAGTAGGTCCTTTCAGCCACTCTGACATCTTAGAGTAGTTGAGTGACAAGAATTGCTGCTTTGACGGAGTGCAGCATTACTTGTGTCTGCGTAGCACTCTGTTAGAGATCTTCAGAGAAAAGAGGGCTTAAAAATCCAACCAGTTGTGGGTGGGTATGGGTATTTTCTGTGTGTGTGCACGCACGTTTTTTTGTTGTATTTTTTTGTTTGTTTTGGGTTTTTTTTAAGAAGTTGAGTATTTTAGTTTTTAGGGCAATGGTCACGCTCTGAACCCCCCACCTGAACAGCATGGAGCAACGTGACATAGTAGGAGCTCAACCTGAAGGGTAAATGGAATACACTGGAAATGCTTTTGCTTTAGTTCATATTGCCAACTCAACAGAGGTAGAAGTGAATTGCCATGATCTCACCGGTCTCATTCTTTTAGTTAGGTACTGAAGATGAAATGCTTCTTCCATCATTATACCAAAGATCTCTAACAGAAGTGAGAACTGGAAGCTTCTGACTTCCATTAACTGCTGAGACCATCCTTCCTCCTGTTATTGCTTCATGATTTTAACAATTGTCAGTCTGACAGGACCGTCGCTCTGAGAGGAGTGTGGGAGTATCTTCATTGTTCAGATAGCTGTAGTCTGATGTTGCATGTACAGAGTGGGAGATCAAAGGCTGCCGAAAAAACGCCTATGGGAGATTACTTTGGCAAAGTTAGTAGGAAATTTAAGGATGTAGAGCTGTGGCAGGATGTTTTTTGGCTTATTTTGGCATTTTATTCTTTATAATTTAGATATATATTCATCCATTATTTGCCTCTTTAAATATTTAGTAGTTTCCTGTGTTTTGATGGTTATTCTGATAATTTTGTGGCCTCTGTATATGACACAGTTATCACAGGAGTTGCTTTCTGAACAGCACGCTTTCACACTCTTGAATGCTTTAGTTGGAAGTCACTCCTGCTTTTGTATAAATTCATTAATATACATGCTTCAAAAACACATGTATGACTTTATAATAACTCTTTCCCTTGTGAAAAGTCTCAAATTTTGCTTTTAGAAGCTATGCGAGAAGAGGCTGTTACAGTGCTTGAAAGAATTTCAGTCTTAAATTGAGGAAGAAGTTTTTCTTCAAACACAGTACTCGCACAAACTTCTGAGGAAAACCATTTGCTTTCAAATGATTCTTTATATTAGAAAGTACCAGGCCATCAACAGCTATTGTCCTACTCAGGATTGCTTCCTTTAGTACTTTATTAAAATTAGACTTTCCAATGCACTGTGGTATTGTCTGATGTCCACTATCCCTGGTTGGAATGAAAATGTGAATCAATATAAACTAGCATCTAACAGATGGGCAAATTTACTAAATATTTTTTTTAATACATATTTTTAGTCATTTGGGGAGAAGAGCTTTGTCTTGATCCTCATTAGAGGCTTGCCAACCATTTCTTCATTTCCCTGAGGTAAACGTGAAAGAAACATGGAAACGGTGAGGCCAGAAAAGCACCTTGCTTGGGTGTGTTGGAAAGAGGCAGGTCTGTTACAGTGAGATGAAAGAACAGTCACTTGTCTGTGTTGTGCAGCACTATCAGTATTATGCAAAAATGCAAAAGCTGGGCAACCTGTCAGTGGAAATTTCCATTTCCTTTGTGCTTCACAGCTCAAAGGGAGCCAGTTCTGCAAGGGGACTTGCAAGTGGCATAGGGGAATGAAGAGCAACACCACAGCAGAGATTCCTGCTTAACTGATGAGCTGCTGCTTTGAAATGTTTGTTTTCAGAGTTAACTAATAACTGAATGTTTGCTATAATTTTGTGTTTGGCTAGATTATCCCTTTAAAAAAAAATAATAAAATTCATTATTTGAGTCTTATGTGATCTACAGTAAGAGCTTAAGGTCTTGCAGCCAAACCGTGTGGATGACATGGCCCTCTACAAGTAGGGACAGGGTAGGACAGTTAACAGAAGTGTTTGTAGCAACTCCGGTGTTCTGGTGAATTTGCCTGTGGTTTGCCAGGCTTTCTGACGGTTACTGTTGCTGCAGAGAGGATCCACAGTAATGCTGCAGTACCTCTTTTTCAGGGCTGAGAACAGGGATGACTTAGGGAGGGGGAGAAGTGAGGGCAAATAGCTGAGAATACTGGAATTTGACAGTGTCTCTTGGATGAGAATTTGTATAATGAGAGAAATCTGAGTCATTACAGATGTAAATCATTGCATAATCAGCCAGTAGGATGGACTATTTATGTCTGTGTGTAGGAAAAAAATAAGTAAAATATTCCAACAGATTTTAACCATTGCTTTTTTCTTTTTTTTTTTTTAATTTTGTTTTTTTTTAACATCCACTGACACTCTGGTAGTATATTTTGTGTGTGCGCAGTTCTGAATACAGAGTTTTTCAGCTTAGAGCTGCCTCAGAGATGAGGCACAGAAACTGAGGACAGCACAAACTAATTAGAGTTCCGCCGGGCTTATTAGCCTGAACTCAGTCCCAGGGAAGCACTGCTGCAGAGAGGAGTCAGGTGTGTCTCTTTGAAGATGCAGATCAGTGGTTGTATTTTGTGCTGCCGCAACACTTATTTCATCATCTTTGCAGGGTTGGGGTTTTTTCAGTTGTTGCAGAGATGAAACCTTGTGTGTAAGCAACTGACACTGAAGTAGTTGGGAGAAAATTTGATGTGGTGCCAGAATGACAAACTGTCTTATCCCAACCTTGGTTCTAACCAGCGGAATTACAAAGCTGTAGTTCAAAGGCCTTCACGGGGCAATCTTGATTTTTTTTTTTTAATTTATTTATTTTTTTCCCTTTCTGTTTTGAAAAAACATCTTGGTTTTCCTTGGCTTGCTTAGCTGGTGAATGAGAAATGAAGTCAGTCATCCTTTGCTTTTATGTTTACTGCTGTCAAAATAGCAATGCCTATTAAGTATACAAATGAATATTTTATAAATGTAAAAAAATTGTCAGAATTAATTTCCTCCATGTTACTGCTCTTCATGGACAGTTCTCATTTGGTGCAGCATGGTGTAAACTGTGCGGCATTATTCTGTAAGAAATACAAATGCAAATTTTAAATATGAGAAATATTACATGGTTTGGTAGTTATTGCTAGTAAGGTCTTTTGTTTTGTGATGATAACTGCTGGTCTTGTCTGCGCAGGACTGCTTATTGGGAAAACATGCAGGGAAAGCAACGAGGAGCAGCTAAGACAGAACTGAGAGGGAAACAGGCAGGTGATCTTCAAGAAACTGAAATGAAATGGGGATTTTAGAAGCATTCCTTCAGGAATGTGTTTTGTCATTTACAGCAGAGTTGCTACATCTAACAGAGCTTGTATTCCAACTCAAGAATAGTTAGAAATAAGAATACAACCATCTCAATCTTAGTTTTGAGACTACTTCTTCCATTTCTTCAAAATCATAGCTTGTCCCTGACCTTTCAGAGAGCTGACTAAGGTTTTTGAAAATCACTTCTGTTAATTGGGGTGTTTTTTTACATACTTGACTCAAGATGCTGGAAATAGAACTGATTTCCAGCGAGTGCCAGACGCCTGGGATGGGATGGAAGCACCTGGAGATGAATGCTAGAGCCCTTTGGGGGCTGCTGTGTGTGACGTGGGCCCCAGGGGGACATGAGCCCTGCGCAGGGGCCGGGCAGCACAGCCCCACGCTGCCAGACCGGCACCGAGATCTCTGTTTGCGCAGCCTGAATCCAGCCCTCTGGGTCACTAACGTATGTGAATCTGGGAGTAGCAGAACGTAGCGTTTGAATAAACGCTCCTGTACCTATGTATGCCTGAATAAATTAGAAAAAAAAAGAGATGGGAATTAATGCTCCTGCAGATAATTCTACTCTTTCTACCTAGGAATTAATTTTGCTTGAGAAACCATGTTCCCATATTTAATTGTGGTGCAAAATGCTCGTACAGTCTTTAATAATATGATTATCACGTAAAATGATGGGGGTTTGACCAGAGGTGCTTGGTTTAGAGAACTGACTGCTATATTTGTAAACTTCAAATTGGTAGCTTCATATAGAAACAAAGGGAAAAGTTCCCAAACCTTGCAAGTAAAGTACTGGTTGGAGGAAAAGTTAGGGGCATTGTACAAAAGAATAAAAAAAGGCCAAAATAAAAAAATGAATAACCACACTTCCCCTCTCTTCCCCCGCCAACTGAAAAACAAACCACCAAAACCCAAACGGAGCTTAAAGGAAATGTTACTTTGAGCTCTCTCTTTTGTGGAAAATAACCTGGACAGCAGCAGGCTGCTGACTTCTGTCACCTTTGGTGACAAAGTCAAGCTGTTGAAATGTGCAGGCTTCTTTTCCAGATTATGTTCATTTAGCTACTTTAAACTCCATCTAAATGCAAACTCTTGGATTTCAGAAAGCAAGTGACAAAAGCAACCACCACTTTAAATGTCGTATTTTTGTTTGTAAAAGTTATAATTGCAATGTGGCACAGTCTCCCTTTTAAATAGTATCTGGTTGCTTGTGCAGTCTCTTACTTCACCACGAAATATGGGATAAAAAGGCAGAGCATGTATTTTGATTGAAAGTCTCTGAAAAGTTTGCATGTGTGAAGTCATGGAGAGCGATGGGTAAAGGCTCATGGATGTCTCTGAGCGTCAGAGCCAGCTCTGGGTGATGTACCAAACTGGAGGACTTAAAAGCAGCTTTCGAAGCTGATCTGCCTTGCAGCTTTCAGAACTTACTTAACGGGAGTTTTCAGGTCTGTTAATGGAGCTCTCATTCATAGCACCAGTTCAGCTTCTTCATCCTCATTAGTCCGGGAACCATACCTGCCCAGACCCTTAAAAATGCAAGACTGTAGGATGCTGTCCACTTTCCTTTTCTAGAGTTTCCCACCTTTAGAGCAGAATCAGCAGAACAAAAGCCTCACCCCATCTATTTTAGTATAAAATGCTGTCTTGGCATAAACCCATCTTCATCCACAAGTTAAGATGTCTCCTGTGCCTTACGCTCCTTCTGAGTGGGACAGATGGCTGGTGACGGCAGTAGCAAATACATGTCCTTGGATACTCTCCTTTGGACTAGTAGGACCACTGATGACCGAACAGAATGACTTTCGAATAACTAACAAGTGACCGGAAGTCAATCTTTCATTTTTAAATCATTTTGGAAAGGAGAAGGGGAGCAGCAGCGGTCTAGAGTGGATTTGATTCAGCTCGTAGATTTTATTCTCTGTTATGGATGGCAGCTTTGTACAGTATTTTATGGCACAGCATACTGTCTCATGAGGTTGCTGTAATTTCAGCAGAAATTCTTCTATCTGTGTGATGTGGTTTTTACTTTGTCTATAAATATAATAGCAAGAACTTCAGCTACATCATGGCCAGAATTGAAACGGCTCATCTTTTTTCAATTAGTTTATTCTTTTTACTGTCACGATTATTCATTTTCTCTTACGTGGAAAAAAGCTACATTATTTTAGGGCGTGTCCTTTACTGTTTGAATTCTTACTGTAGTTCATTCTCTTTTGTTTCTGCTCTGACTTCTTCCAAAACTGTTGTATGTTTTTCTTTTCTTATTTTTCTGCCCTAAGTAGTAGGTACTAAATCTTGGATTAAAAACCTCCGCCAGTATTTGCGTCTGTGATGTTACCATTGTATGTCAATGTTATTGATAAGTGTCATTGCTCCTTAAGCTCCGAACAGCCTGATCTGGGGGTATGAAAGATTGTGTTATTTTTAGCTTTTTAAGAAACCAGCCTTATTGTATCTATATGAATCAATTATTAATTGCATTAAAAGGTTTTCAGCTGAACAGGGAAAATAGAATTGCAGAAACGAATAAATTGGAGCCTCAAGAGGGAATCAAGTCTTTAGATTTGAATTGTTTGATTCTTTGCAAGGGCAAATTTGATATTCTTCGTAAAAAGTACAATAAAATAAAATGCCAGCGATGATGACGAAGTTTATAATGCATTTATATCTTTGGTTTCCTGGAAAAATAATGACAAAGGCACCAGCATTCAAACTTCAGCAGTATCTCATATTCTGTGGTATCTTGAATGTACAAGAAACCTTCAAGTCAATTTGTAGCGTGAAGATACATGATAATGTCTGTCACGTTGTGGATAGGTCTAGCTATCTTGCTTATACTATTCTCCTTTGGCACGGTGATCAAGCTGTCAGATTCAAAAAGTCAGAGGTCAGCAGGATTAATTAATAAGCCCATCTGACCCCATAAATCATAGAGCATTATGTATCATCCACTTAGTCTTTAAGTATGGTACAAAGGAAGTACAAAGTGTGTCTGAAAAAACAGAATCTGGATTGTAAGAAATGAAAAGGTGGAATATTAAGCACATCTTTGGTTGTTTGTTCTGGTGGTTATCTCCCTTAAAATTAAAACTTACTTATTCTGAATATGACTTTTGTCTTAACTTTGCAGCTGTTAATTTTGTTACAGTATTAATTATATTGTGCTTCTCTATACTAATAATTTAAAACAGCTAGTATTTTTTTATTATTTGAACACTGGAGTCTTCATGTACACAGCTCAATCATTTTAATATTCAAAGCAGTTTAGGTTCTTTGATTCATACTGTGAGAAATTTTCTCCTCCTTTCAAATAACTTCTGTGGCTCTTCTCTGTACCCTATCCAATTTTTCAACATTCTTTTAAAAATGTGGATACCGGAACAGGATGCAGCATTCCAGTGTTCCTTGCAAAGGTAAGATTACCACCTTACACCTATCGTGTCCATATGTCCAAAGGAATGTTTAAGTGCTTTTTCTCCCTTCTGTCATGGCATCACATGTCGAGATGCTTACCTGCTGTAATTACTAAGTTCTTCAGAATTAGTTTTTCTAGGATTTTGTCTTCATTCTGTAGGTCATTCCTGTCGGCGGCAAATGTACTCTGGTAGTAAATTACGCAACTTAACCTTGGGTTGAACTAACTTTTAAATTTTATTTTTTTTTAAATTATTCAAGAGCATAGCTGCCCTCTCCTCAGTATTTAGTTTCAGCATTCTTAGTGACATGCATATGTTTACTCTAGAGACTTGATAAAAATGTTGAATACTGTTGAGTCTGGTCTCTGTTGTCATGTGTAGTGAGACTTTCCCTCTAGTGGAAAAGGTTTGTGCAGATGAGAACCACAGCTCTTGTTGGCCACCCTGGAAGCACAGGGTGAGCTGCTAAACTCGGAGTTGGAGGAGGGTACTGGGAGAAATTGTGAAATCCCATTTATTTTCTAACATCTCTATTTCTTAATTTATCTCTGCAAGGCAAGATGTGATATAATTGAAATTGCAATAAATATTTTAATAAAAATCCAGTGTTGTTTGTTGCTGTCAGTACCAGGTAACGTCTGTCTTGGTGAGCTTGAACGGAGACATAAAGTATCTCTGTAATTATACGCTGGCAGGTAAAAAGATGGTAGGAGTTTGAGACCCACAATTTGCTTTTGTTTCCTTACTATTTGGTAAGACAGTTTGAGTCTTACTGGGCTCATGAAATCTGAACACGTGGGTGGAAATAGCGATGAGCAATGGAAGTCTCAGATTTCCTGGGAAAGTCCCCCTCTAGGTGAGGATCGGGCCACAGTGCTACATCATACAGCTTATTCCCAGGTACGCTTCACTTTGACTGGCTGTCGCCGAGTCAGTACCCTCAGAATAGTTTTCCCTGTGAATAACACGGTGCCAGAAACTTTCAGTTTTTATAATTGCTTTCTAAAGTGTTCTCAAGTCATGGCTAGAAAAACAGATGCTTTGGGGGTGGCTGGATGACAATGGTCTTTTCAAAGTCTTTGTGCTACGTAGCTGGAACATAGTCATGGGATTCATACCCAGGGAATAAGTTTAGATTTATATCTTCAGTTTTCTAAGCCTAACTTCTTACAACACTTTACAAGATGTACTTCAGGGAAAAAAGCCAATAAAAAAATAAAATGATACTTGTAGTAAGTGGAGGAGCAGTAAGAGAAAGTGAGCCTGACTTGTGTGTGAAAGAGAGTCAAGTAGAACAAATTTGTCCTTGAATTCTAGTTAAAGAGTGGTAATGGGATTTTTTTTAATGGTGGGAGTTGGCATGTTCAGTGTATTTTTTTTTCTTTTTTTTCTTTAAATCAGAACTGTAAGTTGCATAGCAAAGTAATATACTGGTTTTCTTTCCAGCCCTTTTGGCTATGATAGCATTCACCTCTCCCTGATCTCCTGTTCCTTCAGGATATTGGTGCTGAGCTGCCGTTCCCTGATTCCTCTGCGCCCCTCCTTGCTCCCTGACTTCACCTATTCATTCAGTTATCCTGACAGTCGGTTGTTCCCTACGTCTCTGTAGTGTATGTACAGGGCAATGTACATATGTATCAAATGTTTTAAAAAATTTTAAAAGTTGCCCCGCGTAACATAGTGAACAGCTAGTCCCTAAGGAATCTAGCACTTTATTTCTTCGATTATTTTAAAGGCTCAACTCAATTTTTTTTTTTAGCCTCAAGTCTGATCAGATAGTTTTGTATTGACGTAATTATTCTTTTGCTAGTTGCTGCCATTCAGAATTCTTACTTATGTAGGACAAGGGGTAATGGCTTTAAACTAAGGGAGGGCAGATTCAGACTAGCTATAAGGAAGATTTTTTTTTTTGCAATGAGGGTGATGAAACAGTGGGACAGGTTGCTCAGAGAGGTGGTAGGTGCCCCATCCCTGGAAACCTTCAAGGTCAAGTTGGATGGGGTTTGAGCAACCTGATCTAGTGGAAGATGTCCCTTCTCATTGCAGGGGGGTTGGACTAGATGACCTTTGACGGTCCCTTCCAACCCAAACTATTCTGTGATTCTATGATTCTATGTTCAAAACATATGTTAATGACCCTGCATGTTGCCTGTCATTTTTCTGTGCTTGGAGCAAAGCAAGGATTTTCCCTAAATGCAGGTGCCCCTGGGGTGTTGCTGTGCATACGTTCTAAAATGTCTGCTTGAAACATCAGTTTTATGCAATAAATACATAAAAGTCTGTGTATTCTCACAATATGAGCAGCTGTTATGGAAATAGCATAGGACATGCAGTCTTCTACAGTAAGGGCCTCAAAGAATTTGTAGTAAAATTCATGACTGTTATCTGGGCAGTGCACGGAGCACTGTTGTGATGTGAAAGAGGACAAGGGGTTCCTGAAGTGCCAAAGCTTGACATTTGGGTTACTTCAGCGTCAGCTGAGGTAGAACAGCTTTGCTCATTGTTTATGCTGACAGTGCTTTTCTAATAAACCCAGTAGAAATCGAGGTAGCGCGTCCAGAATCTGCGCTGGTGCTTTACGCGTACATGCTGTTTGACCTCCGTTCACAGACTAACGCGCACACGTGCTACGTTCCCCGGGTAATAATCTTTGCCTTCTTTTGTGTAAGTGACAAACTGCACAGAAAGTGGGAAAGTATTGCTCTAGTTCTTGTTCTAAGTTCTAACCTTCGTCTGTTTCATCACTTCTAATAAAAGCAAGCAAAGAGTCATTGTTTAGTAATGCTAATGAATTTATTTTTTTAGGATCTGGTCAACACTGGACTCAGCACTTTCTTCTTTTTCATTGCCTCTGTAGTACTTGCTGCTTTAAACCATAAAACTGGAGCAGAAATTGCTGCTGTGGTAAGAATTTGGACTTCTTTATATATTACTCTTATCTTCTATTAAAACTAAGAATAACTTTTCCCTCATGTTCATTGAGTACTCCTGTTGCCTTTGCCATCACATTTTACTTCTAATTTTACAGTTGGCTGTATGCTGATTCTGATTTAGAATTATTGACATCCTTCGAGTTCTTTGTCTTAAGGCAAGAACAAACAGAAAAATGACTTGCAGCCTTGCTTCTTTCTCTATAGCTAGCTTAGATGATACTGCTCTATATTGCAAGACTACAGGAAAGATAGAGCCGAAAATTCACAAGAAGTTGGAGCTGCTTACACATAATTTGCTGAATTCTTGCTCACTACAGATTGTTTTTATTCTGTGGAGTGAGTAGAACTTTACTTCAAGATTTTAAATCTAGGACAGTACGGTCAAGCAGATGAATTTAGTGCTTCAGCTGGCAATTAAAAAAAAAATAATCCTGGACATTGAAAATCTCACAACAGTTCTGTAGAAGCGTATAGGAAGAAGTGCAAATGAGCTCCTTCTCCAGGGTGATGGTCTGCACTGGTCATCTGTTCTCTTGTCATTCATTCACTGTGATGTGCACCCTGAGGAATTAACTGTGAGATGAAGAGCTGTATTCTTCTTTACGAGAGGTTCCCCCATTGAAGTTGCATTGCAGGATTTAATTGTCATGTTTGTAGACAGAGAACTTTCTTTTCTGGGATCATTGATCTTAGTTGCTTTTGCAGATTCTCTAGTTCATTGAAGAAGAAAAACATCAATTTCACAGGCCATGATGACTTGTCAGTGCAAATACAGTAGAAAACTAAGTTTCTGAGGAATTTGTTGTGAAAGTGCTATTGTTCTTGTTTTCAAAAATTGTCTTTGACAATTCTTTCTACTTCTTGTAGATATTTGGTTTCTTGGCAATGGCAGTGTATGCTGTGAACACATATTTAGCTATTAAAAAGTGGCGAATGAACAGCAGACAACAAAGTAGTCGGCAGACCAGTGATTACATACGTGCTCGGACAGAATCCAGAGAAGTAGATCATCGCCCTGAGATTCAGCGTCTGGATGCATGAAAGCAACATTCAAATGGGACTGCAAAGGGAAAAGAAGAAGTGCTTAACTCCCTCACGGAATAAAGGGTTTTTTCTTTATTTAAGGAGGAAAAGGAAGATCAGATGGTGGCAAAGAATGCCCAGCCCTGCGTATGTGCAGAGATGCATTGAGTCAGAAGCTGTTGTCATGAAGGCAGTAAACGTTGGTCATTCAAAAGCAAGATCCGTTTAAGACATCCACATATATATACATATATTATATATCCCATATAATATATAACATATATATGTTTTGCAGTATGTTGCTGTTTTGGATTAACTGCTCAGTACTTTCCTTCCCTCCCAGGTGCAAACTCTGAACATCCATGTTCTGCCACTGTTTCCTCGTCTGTTGTAAACACTAAGACCAGCACTACATTGCTTAGTTAATATAAGAAAGAAATCCACCAAAAGTAAATTTAATACACGCAAAAAGGAAGCGAGGGGCAAATAGCAATAACTTTAGCCATGTATCCCGTCCAACAAACTCTCTGTATCCATCCTCATGCAGCCTCGGCAGTGCAGCTCAATTCTCATCTGCAAGATCTCCTGCACTTTCACTGTTGGTGCACTTATATAGCTGAAATGGACAACCATTTCACATTTTTGGGTGATGGATATAGTGTTGAGGTAGTTACCGTTTGAGTTACTCTGAAATCGCCATATTCAGTTCGTGCGTGGCCTTGGCCAGATCTGAACTTGTGCAAAGTTAGCACGTTTCCTGAATGGTCACCATAAGGCATTGAGTGCAAGTATGTGGTTTTCTGCTGATGTTGGGATACATTCTGGTCTTCATTCCCAAATGGGAAAAGAAAGATGCTTGGGAGGCAGGGTGGAGAGAAGGGGGTTGAGGGGCACAGTAGAGAAAGAAGGAGTTGTCACCCAATAGACTTGCATTCCGGTCATGGCTTTTTTCTTTTGGTTGTTGGGGGTTTTTTGGTTTGTTCGTTTTGTTTTTTTGGTGTTGGTTTTGTTTTTTTTTTTTAAGGTTCAACCTTTCTGAGAAACCTTGGGTAAGCAAGAACTAGCAAAAAATTATGATGTGCTTATGAAGTGTTTCTAAAGTTGCAATATTGTGATTCATGTAAGATAAATATTTTCCTTTTTGGAGGGTTGTTTGTTTCTTCTAAAATTAAAACTGTTGGTAGTAGGTAAAAAGTGATTTTTTTTTTCTTGTAATTGAGTGTTTCTGCAAATTTTTTTCTGTAATATTTCTTTGGAAAATGAGTTTAGATATTTGAAGGGTAATATGGTTGTATTGATTCGTTTAGAGATAGTTTTACCTAACTGAAAATTTCTTATTTTAATTGTACTTCCAGTGATAAGAAGGCTATTTTCTCTACTCAAAACTTGAATTCTGCAGTAATCAGTTAGACAATATCATCATGTTATAAGGAAGATGTCCCTTGCTATTTTTCTGGGTTTTTTGATGGATGTTTTTATCAGTGTAATCCATTATTTGGCATATGCATGCCTTGCATGTTAGGTGAAGAAAATGCGTAGGGGAGATCTCTAGAGCTGAATTCCTTTCTGGTGCAAGCCGATGAAATCTTTGAAATTAGTGGAGCTGTATGCCACGTATGCCTGAATTTGTCTCGTATTTGATTTGAACACTTTGTGTTGTGTTCTTACGGAGCTGTGCTCTTAAGTGGATTAATGCAGTTAACCGGAGTCTTAAGAACAAACGGCAATACGTTGCAATAGGTCACTTTTAAATATGAAAACCAGGTTATTCCAAACAGAACATCAACAGCAGTGCCTGGGCTTTTTTAATACTGGAGGGAACTGGGGTAGGGACAGGTGTGAACCTAACGCCGTGATGTTTGAATCAAGGAACAGAGAATTATTTTGATGTGTGAAAAACCAGTTGACAAAACTGATGTGTCTTCATTTTCAGTTTACTGATGTCTACAGTGCATTTCACCTTAGTGGCTATGATGGAGATTAAAATTCAGAAAGAGTTATTAATGAGGTTAAAGAAAACTTGCATTTTCTTAATGAGTAATGTTTTACCAGTTACTGTAGTAACATTTTCTTGTGCTTCATTGAAAATTAATGCCAAAGGGAACACCAGTTGAAAAAAAAAATCAAAACATATAAGCCAACCTCTAGAGCTGGGTTTAGAACATAGACATTTTATTGAGGTGGTGTCTCACCAGCATTACTGTGCATTTTACAAGTAAATGACAGCGCCGTGTTCACTGTGGTATGAAATAGAATACAAATAGCAAAGTTCAAATAGCAAAGTTTATTATTGCCAGTACAGTTGTTATAGCCCTGCTGTTTTTCAGCACTAGTATTGGCAAAGTTTGCAAGGAGAGTTTGTAGATATTGTCAGTTATTAAAAGAGCCTTTTAAAAAGTAGCACAAGCGTATCTAGACTGGAATTGTAAACTGGCATTAAAGCAGTTTATATAAAGATTGTAAAAAAAAAAAAAAAAAAAAAACAAAAAACAAAAAACAAAACCCCAAACCAACCAACCAAAAAAACCCAACCACCACCAAAAAAAAACCCTACACCAAAAAAACCGACCCTCCCTACTCAGATACAGCATATTGTCCTCCAGAAGATCCATGCTTTTAGAGTGGAACCCTCACCTGAAATCAAGAAACAGAAGTTGGGTGATGCATAGCAAAGGCTTTTCCTTAGGAGTGCATCCTGGTTGCTGGTTGCCAGGGGCTGAAATGGTGCGTGCCTCAGAGACCACCACCTTCTCTCCTGGATGTGCTCCCTGTGCTGGTCCTGGTTTTTCAGAGGCGTGGGGGCTCTTGTGCCTCTGTAGGCTTATGAATTTGGTATCTTTCAAATCCGTACACCTTTCCTGCCCGAGAAAAAGGATAACTTCACTGAGCTTTTTGTGGAGTGAGATCGTGAAAAGCTTTTGTTATCTTTTAGCTGGAATGACAAATGCAGAATGATGCAGTTTTACTTCTAATACAGTGTAATACTTCATCGTGTAGTATAGCATACCTGAATGGCCTGCAGTGCTTTTACGCGTGAAATAGGTTTTCTTGAGAACAGTATGCCATTATTTATTACTTACATCATGACTTGAGCTTAGCACAGCTTTCAGGGTAGCATTCAAAGAGAATATTAATTTAAAAAATACTGTCTGATACACTTTGTACAACAGAAAAACAAATGTAAATTTGTAATTTCCTTGTTTTGGGGACCAAAGATGATTTTAGTATTGTACAGTATATACTTTCTAAAAATGTAAGTTAAGCATTTATTACTCTACAGAGACATTATTTACTATTTGGATTATATAGAAGGGAAATAAAATAGCTGCGAGAGACAACCAAATTTGAAACATTAACATCGTATGATATATACATGGTTGATTTCCCACCCCACCGTCCCAACTTAATTTTACAGTGTATTGAAGAGGTGGTAATATTTTAAGCCTTATCCAAACTGCAGTTGTCGAAAAAAAGTTGTGAAGGAAGAAAATAGGGTAGAAAGTTTAAATTTTTTTTGAAACTTGCTTAGAAAAGTGACACTAAATTGCTTCTCCTGGCCAGTTAGTCTTGCTTGTAATTGCTGAGCATATAGAGATAATTTCTTTTAGTCCTTAAGAGCGCTGTTTAGCTCTGTAAAGGGACTCAAACCCCACTGTAAATAAAACTAAATTAAAGCTAGACAGTTGAACCTTGTTGGGATGGGATGCTCGAAACTATAATGGTTCTGATTAGTCCTTGTCTGTCAAACTAAGCCCTTGGCTATGCAATCTCCATGTATTTCTGCACATAGGAATCACAGTAAATTTTGCAACCTGTGCAGACATCAAAAGATTAATTGAAGCATAAGATATGATTGGAGCAACAGCATAATAACTGTTGTATAGAGTTGTAAGAATATGTTTTCCTTTTAATGCTATGTATGCTCAGTTTTGTCAGCCTTAGTTTGTTTATCATACATTCCTGTAGTGATGTGCAAACTGCCGACAAGTGTCTAAAACCGTAATTAAGAACTGATTTGACAGTTTCATCACTTCTTAGTAAAGCTCATTCCTTCTTACTCTCCAATTGTTCCTTTCATTTCATATATTCATACCTCATCTATCTTACGTTTTAATATTTAGTTTTTGTTAAGCCGCTTTCATTGATCTGTGTAGCGTCTGCTTCAGGGTGAGGAAGGTAAGAATAGTGCCCAGCCTCCTCTTGCTTAAGTGTGGCCCTCTTCCCTTGTGGTGTTGGGGCTGGAGGTGCTGGGGGAAACGTTCTTTCCTTTGGCAGCTCGCTGGTATGCTGCGTGTGCTTCTGTGTAAGCTTTCTGGTAGGAGCCACATGCATAGAGGTTGAGAGGATTAGAGATTCATCTACCTCTGCCTTTTTTGAGAGAAAGAGAGACACCACGGATCAGTAGGAAAAGTAGGTGTAGCAGTGTTTCTCTGTTCCTAACCGCGGGGCTGTGCTGGCTGTGTCGGAGAGATTCTACACCAGCATCGTTAATGGTGCATCTTAAAACCTGAGATACGTTGACAAATCGGTGCGATAATCAAATAACTTCTGCTCAGCTGAAGTATAGTAGTTGGTTCACAGCGACCTGCGGGACGTAGGTGGGCTCTGTGTATCTCGAAGAAAGCATAGTTTCAGACGACTTTCTGCTCAGTCCCACTGAAACGGATCAAGCTGTCGTGTAGCATTTCTGAAACTTGGGTGCTTAGTTGTTGTTTATAGCATAAAGTAGTGGATTGTTTGGAGGGCCAACAAAGCTCAAGACAGACTGTGCAGATAGAGGTGTCGTGTACGTGAATTTTAATGGCAACAAAAGTAATAATTTAAAAATGAAACTGAGATCGGTACAATAACCAGCAGAATGTATAAAAAGAGTTTGTAGAAATTATGCCATATTCCTCTCTTTATTTTAACAGAGGGAGTTGGGTAAAAATGAATTTATACAAATATTCAGGAAACCTCTGAATGCCACTTTAGAGTTTTCCCTGGTATATTGTTTTCCCTGTTAGCCACTTGGCCACCTGGATAGATCTGTTTGACAAGAGTCAGAGCGGTGCTGTCCAACCTGAAAGGGTTCCTTTGTTGTTTTGGTCTTATTTTTGCGTTGTCTTTTTTAAATCTGTCTATAATTTAACCATTTGTATTCTAAAATAATCTTTAAAAGAATCTGCTTACACTGTGATTTATGATAGCCTTTAATTTAGAGTATACAACACAATCTAATTTTCTTTTGGGATATGCAGCTTTCAAAAGTGTTCTTATATATGCCCAGAAATGAAAGTTGTCTATTTATCATGAAGATGTGATTAGATAAAGTTACCTATCCAGAATCCCAGTGCAGCTCTTTCAGATGTGCTGGATGGATGAGTTAGAGAAATTGCCTTTTAATCTCTATGGGTTAATAAATATTTTTTTATAACTAGCCACAGATATTCCTTTTTAAATTATACTTGGCAAACAGAAGATATTTAATTTTATATACAATATACATAGTTACCTTGATTGACATATTTATAACATAGAGCTTTGTGTTTACTATGAAGGTTTTATCTCTGTACCATGGACTTCATGGGTAAAATTTTAAAAAGCCAGTTAGCATATATGGAAGGATATGGAAACTATCTTCATGAATTCAGAATGAGGACATAGGAGCATTTCAAAAAGCAATAGCCAGATCATATTAACGGAGTATCTGGGTTTTTTCCTTATTTTTTGATTGGGGCTGGTCCCTACAGCTATTTTAATAACATCTGGATGTGAGTAACAGAAGGAAATATGACCATCTGCCTCTTCTGACTGTCACGGACTATTGTCTAGAATATGGGAAATTTCAGGGTATTGTATTTGTTTTGCTTTGGACAAATGTCTCAGTAGACATATTTAATTAAAACCTTCATGTGTTTGAAAGAAAATATCCTCTCTTAACTAGGCTGATTTATCACTTTTGGTAACCTTTTAATCCCAAAAGTATTATTGTCTAAATATTTTTAGTAATGTTACGTTTATCCTCATGTCTACAGGTTAAAGTGGTTCTGGCTAGCACCCTTTTATTACAACAATTGCTACCTTCATTTTTCTACTGTTTATACTTTAATCTTGAATGTTTACCGGTTTCTACTTGTTGGATATTGTGGAGGGAGAGTGTATCTTAGCACTACAGTTCATCCAGCTTTAACTCATACATCACAGTTCTGGAGCAAGGAAACGGTTTGATTTATATATTGTGGCCAATTTATTACATTTTAAAATGATTTCTGTACTTAAGACACATTTATGATATAATATAACAAATGACTTAGCTAATCATTATATCTGTCTAGACTTACTCTCTTCTGTGTTAGTGTCATTTTGAAACTATTTGTATATGTTGAAGTTTGTAAGGGTTCAGGAACCCACAATAAAATAGTAAAGTATGTATTTATTTCTCATTATAATGCTCAAGTTTGATTTGGAAGTTGACACTTTGTACGTCTTTTCACAGAATTGTAAACAAATACCGAAAAACTGCTTCACCTAGGGTGCCTTCCATGTGTGGTATAAACACTTGTCAGTCACAAAAATAGAGATGTAAATTTATTAAAACCAGTAAACACTATTTTTGTAACGTGAGTCACTAATGCATCTCTGGCTTCATTGTGCTTTGTTTCCACTAATACCAGTTTTATGGCTACTGCAGTCATTGCCTTCCCTTTGTGCACTCAAGAGTAAATCTGATCTCATGGCGAATCAGAAGATTGTATCGCTCTTGCTCTGCTCTGCCTTCACCCGCTGCCTCAGAGATGGAGGTAAAGCACGTTGCTGACGAGCGCTAGAAGGTACTCCAAATTTCTTTCCTTGAGACTTGTGTAAAGAGATGCTCAGTGTGGGATACCTGTATCCTCGGTGCCGATTCTGGGTCCTCCAGAAAAACCTAGCAGGCGTAATCTAAGCGTTCTGATTCTAGCCCATAATTTATGATTTATGGTGTCCGAGGAAGGAGCACCCAGGCCTGGCTGAAAGACCGCATCCCTCGGGGATATAGGTCTTATGCTGTCAGATGTGTAATTGTGAACAGCTCAGAAGTATTAGGTGAAACGGTGGGTTAGAATTCCATCTCGGGCTGAGCAAAGGGGATGCAATTTTCCTTTTATCATACGAGCACAAGTCTGCTGTGTCATGCCTTTGGTATTTTGCTGTTGAAGTAAGAAAAATTGTAATGTTTTGCCAAGGAAAATCTTACAAGCATACTCTGTGTGCAAATGCAGAACCTGACTCTGTCGTCCTTACTCAGGCGAAATTCCCCATGGACTCAGGGGACTGCAGGTCAGGTACCCGTTTATCACCAAATCCCCATCAAGGATTTGAAGAATATCACAGGTTAGCAAATGTTCATATAGACACAATTTACAGCCTTGAAGTAATTTTACATTATTTTGGTAAGTGTTCTTGAAGTTCTCAAACTGCACACGAGGCCAGCTGATGAAGCAGATGCTTTCCGTAGCGGTACCTACCCGCTGCGATCACTGTCTCCTCAGTAACCCATGGCTGTAACTTACACGTGGAACTGTGGCATCTTCCAGCTCTGTGTGTGAAAGTTGTGCTGTTAATGCTTGACCAATTTCAAAGGCACAGTCACTCTACAAGAAAACGTAACCCCCAACTTGGTTCTATACCAGTAGTGATTTTTCAGTATGTTGTGTGCTTCTCTTCCGTTGGTGTTTATGCTAAACAAAAAACCCAAGCTGAAGAATTGTAATGTCTTGCAATACAGAAAGCAGTCCTGTTTTTAAAATCCATCCTGTTATAGCATAATTTAATTGGTGTATTTATCAGTTTTAAGTGTCATTTTGCTTTTCCAGTCTTTTGTATATGGGCACAATACTTTTTGTAAATTTTTTTTAATTTAGTTGTCTTTCTGTCTTTTTTTTTCCGTTCTGATATTTGAAGATTTGAGCTCTACGGATTTTCATGGTATTCTTCTGATCATGTCTAGTGGTAAAAGTCTGTATTTTTGTATGTAGGGAAAATGGTAGTTTTCTAACACTTATCTTGATCAATATAGTATGGAATCATTTGTGAAGGACTTCCTGTTTAATAAATGGACATATTAAAGTACTAAACCATTGTCTTCATCTGTAAAGGCAGCATATCAACTCGTTAGACCCAGTGTCGTGGTTGATCAGTTGATAACCCAGTAAGTGCAGCTGCTGAATGCCCTTCCCATGCAGGACAGCAGTGGAGGGCTTAACCAGCCAACCCTGTCTGAGGGGTTTGGGGACTGTCTCTGGCAAGACAGACTTCAGAGATGCAGGAGTTAATGGAGAACCACGTATAAGCGGTCCTTGATGAGAGGTTATATGGAGCAGAAAGCACATGGAACCGCTTTATTGCTGAAGTGGTTGTGGTGGGAGTGCCCTTGTGGAGGTTTCTCCATCTGCTACGCTGTCACGGGCCAAAATGCTGTATCTTCTGCTTTGCAGCATCCCGTTCAGGACTGAAAAGGAATTTTGGGGCTGAAACGCCGGAATGAGTGGGTAATGTTCTGTCACCTCATGGGCTGTAGGTGGCAAGTCCTACCTTGATGCAGTCGGGATTTTTGCTATCCAGGTGCTTTAGGTGTGAGGCGAAAGCACTGAGTTAAATAAGGGTAAGAAGTGCACAAATGCATGGATGGTTGAACGAGCGTTGTGGAAGGATTTGGGAATATGGATGATGCTCTGAAAACACTGCTTAGGGATAATGTGCGTGTGGGGAGGTGGACAAAGGTGGTGGGACCACTGAGCTTTTACAGAAGGATCCGCTGAGAAGAATTGTGCTTGTACAGCTGCTGCGCTACAAGGTGGGCCGGTTCATTTTGCCCACGTGGGGCTGTCAGCAGCGGTGGATTCTCATCTGTTGTGGTGCTGCATCCATTGGACCTGCTGAGAGATCAGGCCTGAATGAAGTTGATGCTGTTGAAGAAGACAAAGAGTCGAAGTGCTGGACTTAATGCCATACTGCTGCCGATGGTGTTATCCATGATGTTCCTTGGTCAAGAGAAGCTTGTCGGCTGTTGAATTAAAAAAAGTTTATTCTCTCTAACTGTTAAATACTGAATCTTCCTTCAGTCGCCTGGAAAATCTATAATTGATTTCTTATTTAATGGATCAGCCTAATAAAATATGATGGACAGCATTCAAAATAAATAAAATAAAAGCACAAGTATTACCTGCCCTAAATTAACATTGGGATCACTCTTTTCTTTTTCAAGGAAATAGATCAAAAAAATGACTTATGTTTGAAAAAAATACGCTTAAATTTTCTGGGTAGCATTGTTTTACCTTCTGACCTAGAAGTTTTACAAAACGTTCAGAGTACAGTGCATTCTTCCAGTAAAGGGGAAATCTGTGTTGCAGTGTGGATTTTTTGACGCAGTACTGTTTGTTTAGAAGAAAAAACAGGAGATGGTGTCTCCATCCTGACTTTGAAACCAATACTCTGTGCAAAAAGGTGTCTCAAGCATCTTGTAACAAGAGTCACATTCGCAGTGCTTATCTAAATTTATTCTGCTTCCTTGATGTGTTCTCCCTCTCTTTTTCTCTCCATGCTCAGAAACAGATGAGAGGATGGCTAGGGGGAACTGTTTCTTGTATTTTTACATATGCGTGGTGATGTGTATCTTGCATTTGCTCTGTGGGGGCAGTTTGTATCCTAGTCTTTGGAATGAAGCCACTTATTAACCTCTGATGAGGTTGGTTACAAGCTGCCCCCTATGAGGTTTAGCTCAGCCTAGTAGCAATATGTATGTTTTCTCCTTTATTTATGCATTTGAGAAGTGCAGGTGTCAGAACCGTGCACTGTTAGTGTCTGGTTACAAGTACACGCTCACTTAAGGATACAGGCTGCTGGTCTCCTGGCAGGGGAGGATGCAGCTATAAAATTCAGGCTTAGAAATTTGCACAACGAACACTTACCAGAAGTATAATGAATGAAAAACATCTGCTCGCTACGCTGAGTGTTAAATCGTCTTCTGCTTTCCAACACACCAGGCTGGTGGAAGCATTCTTCTCAAATCCCACACAGGCTGAGATACCCCGCTTTTCACTGAGCATCTTGGAGATTGTCAGTTGGAAATTTAGGACTTGGAGAACTTTGAATGGTATCAGGTGAAAAGCAAAATTAAGTAGAGTAATGGACAGAGTGTAAAAAGCACAGCTCAGCCTCTTCTTTCAGGCAGAATCTAAAAACGCTGCTTGGAAAGGTCTTTTGAATTCCTTAACATCACCTGTCCAAAACCACTGCACAAGACTGAACAAATCTTCCACAGCTGAATATAAAAAGCCTGTTGATAGAAGATGGGAGAAGGAGGGAGAGACCTGCAAACCGTGAGAGCTGTTTGAAGTCAGTCATCTGAGATGCCAGCTGATTGTTTTTCCTTCCCGTTAGTGGCTTTGATTCACAGTGTTTGTATCATAAGACTTCTTGGATGGTTTCTACATAGATTTGTTCCACAGTTGGCATTGGAAACTCTCATCACTCCTGAGGTTTGTCCACTGCTCAGTGCTGTTCAACACACGCAGGGATTCAAAATCGTAGAATCACAGAATGGTTTGGGTTGGAAGGGACCTTGAAGACCATCCAGTCCCACCCCCCTGCCCTGGGCAGGGACACCTCCCACCAGCCCAGGTTGCTCCAAGCCCCGTCCAACCTGGCCTTGAACACCTCCAGGGATGGGGCAGCCACAGTTTCTCTGGGCAACCTGCACCAGGGGCTCACCACCCGCACAGGGAAAAACTTCTTCCTAATATTTAATCTCCCCTTTTCCAGTTTGAAGCTGTTCCCCCTTGTCCTATCGCTACACGCCCTTGTAAAAGCTCCCTCCCCAGCTCTCCTGTAGGTCCCCTTTAGGCACTGGAAGGGGCTCTGAGGTCTCCCCGGAGCCTTCTCTTCTCCAGGCTGAACCCCCCCAACTCTCCCAGCCTGTCCTCCCAGCAGAGGGGCTCCAGCCCTCGCAGCATCAATGGGAATAGTTGCGCTCTGGTTATCATGAAGGCATTGATTAACCTGCACGGGCTTTGGAAACGGCTTCTGTTTGGAACAAGGATGTTATTGTGATCGAAAAGAGATGTTTGATTATGGCCCTGCTGGTACACCGAAGTAAGAACTTCAGTACGGTTTCCATGCTGCAGGTGTAACATTATGCTTGTGTCACGACTCCTGAACTGCAGAGAAGCCAGCGCTCCCGCTGCTGTGATCTTGTCAGCTGAGGACCAACAAGCAAACAAACAAACATAAAAGCCAAAAAAAACCAAGCAGACTTTTCCTTCACCCCACACCAGACTGAGCTTTGTGCAATATTGCTGGCAGGAGATGAACAAAGGACTGAGTCAGCCTCCCCCCCCGAATCAGAATTGGCTTTCAAGTAATTATTTTTAATTGGATTCTCTTTTCTGCAATGATATTCATAAAATACAGCAGTGTATTTTATTTCAATCATGGGAACAGATCTTTTTAAATAAAGGGCAGGAATCTTACACAAGCGCCTGACCCTGGGAGCAAACTGCTTAGAAATAAATGGAATCATCAAATACTTGAATTCTAATAAGGAAATTCTCTGGACAGGCAATTCATTGCATGCCTGCAAAAGTAGTCCTGAAGCAGCTAATGAGCAATTTTGTTTGCCTCTTCTGTTGATTTTAGAAGTATTCCAATGTAAAAAAGAGTTACCAGAAAAGCTTAGCGGATTTTGGGTTGTAACGTGTCTGTGAAGGGGAGACCCCGCGGGCATTGCTGTTTGCAGCGCTATTAGTTGCCAAGTAAGAGTGCTCCTTCTCCGATGTCTGCTAAAGATGCTAAAACTGATTCCCGGTTAAATTCTTTCATGCTCATGCCCTAAAGATGAAGTTTCTCCTTGCAGGATGTGTGAGTGGTTATAAGTCTCCGGTGCTGGCTCGGTGCTGTTGTCACCTCCCCGGCACACGGTGTCCTTTGCTGACGGGGTCCCTGGAACGCCGTTGCTCTCGCTGCTCAGAGGCATGGCAGAAAACCTGGTCTTGCAACGAGTAAAGACACCCAACACTTCTATTAAAAGAGGTTTAATCCAGCATGGTTTCTAAATATCAACCATGTACTAGTTTCCAGCTGTGACATGCAGTACATTTTTATTTTTATTAAAAAAAAAGAGAAGTACAAAACAACTGAATATAAAAATGAGCCCAGGTCCCCTGACGTCACAGTGCATGCCAGTAAAATATGACAACAAAAAAGAAAGAAACGTGGAATTTCATACTGGAAAAAGGTCCAAAGAGCTCTTTCTCATAAAAGCAAAGAGTATTTGTCACATTTGGAAGCAACCGTTTGTTTTGCTTTTATTCCTTCAGTGGTCTGGAGAGAGGAGATGTAGGAGCTGCCTGTTAGACGGCTCCGAACCCGACCAGCACCTTCCCAAGCACCTGCGCGCTGCTGGGTACCGTTGGCAGCCCGCCGCCAGCAGGGAACTGGAACCCAAGCAGCAATTTTGTTCCAAAGGAAATCTGCCTTTATTGTTTTATCCCTGTTTTTAATTTACTCTGTTAGTACCATCTGCTTTCATTTTAATTACTTTTTGTTAAGGCCACCTGTTCTGGTACTATATATTTTTTTTTTCTGAAAGTATACAGGTTTCTTTGACATAGACCTATCTGATGCCATGCTTTTTCCCAGCAATGTGCGTTTATAGGTGGACACAAATATTTCAGGGTAGGTTGTGCTACTCATGAAAATACCTTCTTGTAAAGTCAGAAGGGTTTCCTCCCAGAATACTGGACCATGAGATAAATTATGTCCTTCCGGGGAGGAAAAAAAAAGAAACCAAAACACACCCCACCACCCCAAATAAGGGTCTGGGAAAATGAATTTCATTGCGGATGTTCTTTAGTGTGGAGGTTGTGTTTTTGCCTTTTCACAGTGAGAAGGGTGCGTGGCCCTCCTGGGGCGCAGGGATCCTGAGTTTTACGGAAACAGTCGTCGGTTTTGCGAACCCAGCGGACTAAGTCCAGCGCTACTTCTCATGGGAGGACCAGCGTTTGCAACACAGAGCAGGAGAACACACCGTGATCTCTTGCACACAGCCATCCGCAGGCTCCGCTGGGCAGGTGCTGTTGGACAGCGTTTGCCGTGCCTTACCCGTGTACGCAACCGCGTACGAGGGCTTCGCGCAAATGGTAGGAAGGGGGCTGGTCAGACGATGCTTCATCTGTTCTACCTCAGAGCTGTGGTGGAATCGCAGAAGATGGGATGTGACCCCATCGGAGCAGCTCAACAAAGCGGTGCGGAACGTCTGATGAGCCAACGACCCTGCGGCACAATTGTACATTGAGGTTTCTTCTTGCTGCAGATTTCCAGTTGTCACTTCTTCTTGTTGCAGATAGGCAGTAGATATAAACGTGTTGAAACCAACATCTTAACTATAATCTATGCCTTCAGTGCTTGAGATAGTGGAATATTCAGACTTCAGATAAAGAAATACTGTTAGTTAATCAAGAAAAATACAAATAAAGTAGAGGCCTACTCTGAGCCTCTCTTCTTTGGCACAGCAAGAGGTATAAAAGCTCTAAGTGTTAAAGCTTTGGAGTTAAGAAAGCATATTAAAAGCTCCGCTTATACGTTTAAAATACTATGTTCCCGTTTACTCAGTACATTGTAGTGCTGAGTAAGGAGGCGCGATGGAGAATTGAGATGTGCTGGTTGGATACAGACCTCCCTGGCAGGTTGAACTACTGTAAAATCCGTAGTTCTGAAGGAGTGTCTAATGGCATTGGGAACAGTCTCCTTTTCCACATCCCTGGCCTGTCTGTGCTTTGGTGATTCCATAAACGGTGAGGTGGGAAGAGGCTACCGAGGCTGAAATAAGGGAGATACTTCAATTGGCAGTGCATGCAGCAAAGAGGAAAGTGCTTGATCGTCTTCCCTTCATGCTTGGTTGGTGTTCGGCTCTTCAGTCCGAGTCGGAATCGGAGTTCTCATCTGGAATTTAAAACAAGGAAGAATAGTGAAAATGAAAACTGGCAATCTCCACGCCAGCTTTAGCTCTTGCTGGGAGAGAGCCGCTGCTCGTCAGCGGGGGTCTGCTTCAAAGGATGCGGCGTAGTTAGCAAAAGGCTTGTAAAATGACAGTTCTTGCTAACGTGATGGAGCTCTAAATGGTGTTTCAAAGGACTTGAGAAACGCTGCTGGGAGGCACTTAGACCACTATGAGGTAGATAACAGTTCAGAGGAAAGAAGTTGGAGGTATTATGGTGAGCGTGACCACCAAGGGGAAGTCTGCAGCAGACAGGCTTCCTGAACGAGAACACTGCCGCTTGCTGTGGGACACCGTTACGCGCTGCCCGTTCAACGTATCGGAAAGGCAGAAGCTTTAAGACGTTAAGAAATGCCGATAGGCCTATAGACGTATGTCTTGCCCAAGCTCGAGACGCGGCTTGCAGGGAAGCAAGGGATTTCTGGCCCCGGCAGTTGAGAGCTACAGCACGACTGTGAGTCTGGTGCTGGAGGGACAGGACCGCAGGGCAGAGCCCTTCTGGCACGGTCAAATCATCAACACAGAGCTGCATGGCTGCATATTTGTAAGTTTATATCTTTCCATCTCCAGGGAAACGGGATCTAATCTTTAGCCTGATTTCGTACCCGTGTCACTTGATCTTCTTCTGAGGTCAGTTCAGTTTGTGGGGACAAACAGTTTTTAGTCTAACAGTCTGTTTCCTATGATCTGTTCCTTTAATTCTTCTTTTCCTTGTCTCTCTTTCTGGCCTAAACCTTGCAAAACATTTAACAGTCTACCAAAATACCTAGAAAAGACTGTTAGCATTACTCTATACCTTCTAGGATTCTGTACACGTGTCCTGGGTGTTTGCTTTTGAGGGGTTTGGGGGGTTTGGGGTTTGTGTGGGGTGTATTTTGGGGTTTGGGGATTTTTTGTTAGTTTGTTCACAGGTGTGGAGCAGTCTTTCTCATCTGTGTGGGTGCCACGAGTAGTATCACAGGGGCACGATGCCTGATTTGGGGTACTGCAAAAGAGCTACCTGTGTCCTGACTTGACTTGAAATGGGTTTGAACCCCCAACAGCGGGTCCCTCTCTTTATCTTTGCCTGCGTGGATCTGTCTGATTTGAGGTAGACTGTACCTCCTGTATTAGAAAGAGATTTGATAACAATCACTAATTTTATGCTGCATGGCCCTTGGATTTCAAGGCCATTTGCCCACAGATGGTCAAAACTTGACCCAGAATAAGAGGTAATCATGATAAAGAGTTGATAAAGAGAAAAGTGCTATTGGACATAAAAGACTGTGGACTAATGGATGTTAATTATTAAGTTATCAAAAAGAAAATCAGATGTTTATGATGGGAGGAAAAAAAGTCTGTGATGCACAATAATTTCTGTAATTGGATTCAGGGCCTTTCAAAGTTAGATGGTGCAAAACTCTGAGAAACTTCACGTTCCTGGCTTGCTACTTATCTTTAGAAATCACTTGTTGTATTTTAAGACTAAGCAGCTTCATAATTCAGCATAGTGGTGTCATACAAAACCGAGGTAGCTGAGAATAGAAGCTGTTATTACTAAGTGAGTGTATTGCTCCCCTGTGAAGGGTGAAATGGAGAAGAAAATCTCATATTACACGCTCGTTTAACCAAAACAGGGAGTTCTACCTACCTTCTGACTTGCGCTCTTCAGGGGCATCAGAACTGCCTTGCTTGAGAAAAGTAACCAGGTCATTGAAGGTGATGTAGAAATCAATGGCATACACTATCGTGGCTACAAATCCAAACACCTAAAATGGCAAAATAATACTCTCTTTGACAACAGTTCACGTCCGTCAATGACAAACCAAAATAAGCCTAAGTGACACCAAACAAATTCTTAACGAAAACTTGGGCTTGATTTTTTTTTTTGGCCTGTGCCTTTCTAAAAAGACAGGGGAGGGAAATGTCTCGTGACCCAGTGGCAGTTGCTCTGTCAGATGTGCCCTCAGCCCTTCCCCGGGCTACATCCCCCTCTGGCTCTGGGCTCCTTCGGAGCATCTGCATTGCCCTGTGCTGCGAGCTACAGGAGAACCTATCCTGCACCTCCCCCAGCCCAGGGCATCTCTTTGCCACCAAGAAATCACCTCGATTTCTCTGGAAGTAATTTTTGTCCTGGTTTGCAAGGAGTCATGTCTATTGCAGAGTGAACTAGATCGAAATAAAATGATTCTGGAGTTACCTATTTAGTGTCAAAGCAGCCGCAGCGTGGCAAGACCAGGCTGGTTTTCAGGCTGAGAAGCTTGGGTAAACGCTGTGTTGCGTTGCTCCATGTCTAAACCAAGCGAGGAAGTTTAAAACAAGATCTTTGTTTGGAAATTGTGCGTGACTTGGGATGGTTTGGTAAGGGTTGCTGGCTAATGCTACTGGGGGTTGTTCTTCCCAATCTTTTCAAAATTATTGTGCAAATTTTATTTATGTTGCATACATTATTGATGCTTAGAGTCAAGTTGCAGATGGAGAGGCTGTATTTCATTTCTGAACACAAAATGCTGATGACGAAGGCTCTCTCGTGGGCAGTCCCTATACTGGAGGGTAAAATGACACTGCTCTCCTTTCAACTCATCCAAGTAAAATTAAGCAGTAGAGGCAGGAGGTTGAAATTACTTGATTTAGACTGTCCTTAGTAGTTACAGGTTTGATTACGCTATTATTATTATTCCTTCCATTCAAGGATCTTTCTGTTCTGTGCAGGAACAGAGAAGATTCTTCCCTGTACAGCTGGTGAAATTGAAAAGCAGAATAGATGCCTTCCCTAGGTAGTACGGTTAACACTGAGCAGCGCTGTTAGCATGATTGATTGATTCATTGATTCAAAACCTGCTTTTCTAAATAACCATTTCTTCCTTGCTTTGGGCAAATCCAATTCTCAGTTAGTTAACTGAAGAAACTTCTACTACTTGCAATGGGGTCAAAATTGAATTGTTTCTAAAGTATGTCCATATGCAGTTCACCAAAATGCCGAAGTGGAAAGCTCGCGTCTACTTACTCCTCCTGCTTTCGATGCGCCGTCGTTGTATCTCGAGACAGCAGCAATTGAAATGGCAAAGTAAATAATGGCAGCAGTGACGCACCGCAAGAAATCCTGTAATATAAGCAATGTTGCGTTCTCAGATTAGTCATGTAATTCCAACATAAAAAATTCTCTAAATGACGGTTAAAAACCTCTGTTGTTGCGTCAGTGGGCTTGCCTGATATGGAGTGTGACTACGGCCTGGTATTTGGTAGCGGATGTTCATCTGGGAAATATTTTTAAATCGGAGTTGACCAGAGTCTTTGCATTAGCTTCTGCTCTCACAGATGTGGGTATAAATGTGACTTTTAACATGCTGGTGTTGGGCAGACCCGTCTCCAGGCTGAGGAGGGCCATCTTTCTGTGGCATTTAGCCTGGAGCGCAGCAAGGGCTGGAATAGAAGAGCCATTGGAACTGCCTTAGGAAGTCCCATCTCTATGCAGAACTCCTGTGGTACCAAAGGCTCCGGAGGAGCGTACCAGTTCCCGTGGGGAACCGGCGTGTGCTCGTTTCTATGTAAGAGTAGGCCTGTCTGTAGGAACTCCTCATTTAGGAACTAAACACTTTGTTTAGTGTTTAAAACTGTGATTTATACTTAGTATGTACACCTGTAACTCCCAGCAGCTACCCTCACGCGAACGTACCCCTTGCTGCCATGGGAATAAGGGCTTCTGCGGCTGAGACGGCAGCGCTGCAGCGCAGGGGCCGTGCCCTACAATCCCAGCAGCGATGGGCTGGAGCGAGAGTGTCCCCGAACTGTGTGTTAAATTAAGGGCCGTGATCCCCCGGGCACATGTAAATCGTGTGAGCTGCAATAAGGGTATCTTCACCTCTGCTCACAATTAAATCTTCTGCCTTTTCAGAACAGATGGATGAATGAGATACTGTCTCAAAACACAAACCCTACAAGAAAATTGACTCTCCTGAAGTCAGGATGAGGCCAATGATCTACGTTCTGTGGCTGGAGTGTATTATGGTGATGGACATAATAAACATACAAGTACTTGTTTTGGCCTTAGTTCTAGAATCAGATGCGTGTAGAAAATGGGAAAAGGACGGGACTGAGATTACCATCTGAAAACCACGCGCGCTGCCATAGAGCCACTGCTATAGTTTTATCCACCAGTGGCCTTGCTAATGTTATTTTTATAAATTGAGAGCTCTAATTCAAGTCTCACTACGATGAACTATCGCTAGACTGTACCAAAAGAGAATCCAAATCCAGTGGATTGGCTGGGTTTTTTTTTAAAAAAGTATTAGAACTGTGAGGGAAATGCTCCCTTTGCCATGTATGGCTGAAGCGAGAGAGACATCCAGTGGCCACTGTGGCCACTGTGCAGCGATCACCGAAACACACGGCCCGGAACACCCGCAGGGACCGGCCAGCGGTCTCCATGCTGCGCAGGAGCATCTGCCGGCAGGAGCCGCAGGGCTCCCCCTTAACAAAAGCAGCTGCCAGTTTGTCGGCGTGCGAGTACGACTCTGCGTCTCAACAGCACTTACCTAAGAACTCCAAAACATTTTAGTAAAGTATATGCATCCCTGTACAGCGTGCCTCAGTTTCCCCATTTGTAAGGCGGTGATATTAAGGAGACCCCAGCTGTGGTCAGAGCTGATGTTGCCCTCTCCTGAAGATCCAGCCCTAAGGCATTTGCCAGGAATCGGGCAGAAATTCTGTGCTTTAATAAAACCAGGCTTTGTGTCGGCACCAAGAAGGCGATAGTGTGTAGTACAGCACAGTTTAAGGAGTGCTTTGGGACTTTTGAACGAGAGGCAAGACGGACGAGTTCCTAGTGAGGAGGTGAAGTTGTTAACAGTCAGCCTAAACTCCCGCACAGTCCCTTTTACTCGTATTATACTGTACAATGAAATCTGTGGGTTTATACTGCGCATTTCACTTACCGTCAAAGGCCAGTAGAGCCCTTTAAACTTCTCATTAAGTTTGGAGGCGTAGGCAAAAAAAAGAAACAGTGCCAGCAGAAACTCGAGGAGCGGGGCCATCATGAAAGGGGCAGCTAGCGATGCGATATAGCAGATAAAGATGATAAATGACAGCACCTAGAATAAAGGGGAAACACGAGTTATTCGCATGGAATAGCAGAGCCTCGGGCAGCTCAGCAGCTTTATTCTCCCTGCGCGTTCCTATCAGTGCTGCTGGGGATGGCATATCTTGCTTCCTACTCCTTTTTTTTTTCCTTGGGCCAAATGAATTTTCTTGTTTAGCATGGAATAAATCTAAAGTAATGGCATTTATTTCAATGCGTGTGAAATCGACTTTCCAGAGAGCTCGGTGGGTTTGCTGCTCTCCGAGTCAGTAATTTGCTCTGGATTGTAAACAGTTCTGACAACATAATTCTGAGAGTAGAGTGAGGCACTGCCAAGCGAGCAGAGCTTTAAGCTTTCAACCATGACAGCTCTCATTTGAAATCCAAATCATCGCTCAGATAGCCCAAAGTAACTCGGCATTTGTAATCTTCTTAGAGTTGAAAGAAAAAAGTCTGCTCTCGATGGATAGAAAAGAGCCGAGAATGAATTCTGTGATTTCTGGAAGTCTCTGGTTCTAGTTTTCCAGCGTAGACAGCTGTTTCGGAGAGCAATAGGATCGATAATTCCCACAGGTTTGCTCTATCTCCATGATGTTTCCCAACTCTACAAAACAAGAAAAATGGCATTTGTTTTCCCACTCAATTAAAGTACCTTTGGAATATAGTTTATGGCTCAAAATAGAAAGTTTCATAATGGGAAAATAGCTAAAGAAAATGCATTTTCACCTAAACCGGACAGTACCAAAGTGCTGTGCTACACTTCTGGATGTCCAGCTACTGTATTTGCATGTGAAAGGGGGAGACACCCTGGAGAAACTTCGTAAAATTGTCAAATGCTGTACCAGGAGTTGGACACCTCCGAGAAGAGGCTCCAGCCCTACCGCTCTACTGCCTCGCCTGGTAACTGGTTGCCGTTTTCTTCAAATTAGCTTAAAATCAAAAAAGCAGCTAACATACTGAATAAAACCTTTTCTGCAAGTGTGAGTATTACGTGCTCGCTCACGTGGAGCTGCTCTACTCAGCCGTTCCTCCTGGGGACAAATCTCTGCCTTCGCAGTGCTCAGCGATGCTCCTGGTCAGCACAGCGGTAGGCGCTGTTTGAGCAGCAGATTACGAGGATTTTTCAAACTTCTAAATTAGGACAATGATGTTCTCACTCATATAATACTGAAAATATTATTTTCCCCCAGATGGCACGTCTGAAGGCAGATGTGGCTTCTTGAAAGTGTTTCGACTGTGGTGATCAATGCATTGGCCTCATTAAATTTCAGATCTATGGCTTTGCTTGCTGCTACCGTGTGTTCCTGGGAACCACCTGTACCTCAAAAAACAATAATAATTATTATACTTGAAAGATAAGGCTCCTGTAATTGATTATTAATTAATAATTGCGCCTCCTAGAGGTCAGTCAACCCTCAAATACACATATCAAATGAGCCCATTTAGGGGGCAACTAAGCAGTTCAATCCTGTTGAAGTAATTTCTTAATTGAATTAATTAACAAAACTTTATTCTAAGCCTGGTTTCAGGGGGAAAGCAGTCAGTTCTTGAGCAGGACGTTAATAACTGGAGTATATTGTTTTCATCCATTAGGACGTGGCGGTGATGTTTGAGAGGATGTGACATTTTTAGTAAGATACTATATTTATCTTAAAATGCCTATGCATTGTTCGCGTTTCATCGGGTTGGAAGAAACTGATCTGGTATAATAAGAGTTCACTACTGTGTCAAGGTCTGTTACCTGTTAATATTCACCCTATTTGCTGTTATTCACCCTCTTATTATTTGCTTATTGCTTACACGGCCTCTTTGCAGGTTTTTCTAGAGTTTTCATTTAGTGGAGGGAACTCATTCAACGTATCTTATCCTTAATGGGGTATTTTGTTTCTGTGAATGAAGAGTGATACGCACTGTTTGACGAGAAGCGGATGTAACAGGGCTTAAAACTGCCGAGAGGAGAGAGGACTGTTTCCTCCTTCCTCTCGCACCGCCTGCTCCCTTCCCACCCCCACGGAATGGGAACAGAAAGGAGTGGACTTCAGCTTTGTGACTCTGCTTCACTCGCATTTCTGGAGCATAATTTAGACGTCGTTTCATGTTTTCTTGGTTGAAACAGAAATCACTGGGTCACCAGGATGTTTTTCCTTACTTGTTCTGGGGTTAAAAAAAATAAAAATCTCTTCCTTTTTCTGGCTAAAGGGATGTGTGTGACAGCTGAGCTGTAGTCTCTCAGCCATCTCTTGGCTCTGATGGCCAAGTCCACGGGGACGAACAGCGGCAGGGAGGGGACGTGTTCAGGATGGGTCCCACCACCCAACCCCCTTTCAGCAGCAGAACGTTAGCCCTGAACTAAACTTGGTAGATCTCTTCTGAAAGAATTAAACGCGGTGTTAAATAATGCATCGTACTACAGCAGCGAGGGGAGGTAGAGAGGCAAATTGCAGGCACAGCAGAGATCACTTTGATCTCGATTCTGTTTGATACGGGCACTGCCTTTATACAGAGAAAAAGTTTTTCCTGTCAGAAGCGTCGACTGTTGGGTGAAACGAAGAGCCTTTGTGTTCTCTTGAGATCGGCCTTATGGTGATTTGTGTAACTCGGGGTTCCCGCTGTCTGCCCCGATGGCCCTGGGCAGGGCCGTGTGGTGGACCTACCGGTCCTAACGGCTCCGCACCCAAAACCAGAAACGTGTTTTGGGGCAGGAGCAGCCCAGGGGCTCTGCTGAGTGCGCCGGCGGGACTGCGGCTGGGCGCAGGGTATGCGCTGAAGAGGCAAAAAAGGATCAGTCTGAGCATTTCAGGTTTCCAATGCGGTCTGACCTGGAGAAGCTGGCACCTGGGGAAATGCTAGTTGTCCATGTTTAACTCTAGCGAACAGCCCTGGTACCTGCTCCGAGCAGCCCCGCGGATATTGGCGGGGTGGCAGCGGTCCCTGCTGTCTGTTCCCCAGCCCTGGTGGACTGTCGTTGTGCGTTGGCCGTCCCCACCGTGAGCGGTGGGCTCCAGTCCAGCCCAGCGCCCCACTCCTGACCCTCCTCGGTGGCACCCGTTGTGCGGGGAAAGAGCACGTCGAGGCCACGTTAAGAAAAAAAACCCACCAAAACACCTTTGATTTGCAAGAAGTGCCTTGATTTCAATAGATTATTGGTGATAATAGTAACAGGGAAAGAATCTGGAGTGTGAGAATTGCTTTCCAATTAAGCGTTTTTCCTCATTTTGGAGACATTCAGAGCCTGAAGTGGCCCGAGGAATGTTTTATGTGAAATACGCACCTAAAAAATAGTGGACCAAATTTTGGGAATGAAGGTTTGAAACATGGTATTTTTAGATGCTCTGGTCTTCACTGAGGCAAGGCTGGAAGGTGCTGGGCAGGCAGGTTTTGGATAGAACAAGAGAAACAAAAGGCAGGAGGAGCCTTAAGGCTCCATCGGGCGACAGCTACGGTGCTACAGCTTGTTCTTCACCTTTCTATTTTCGTCTGCCGGGTGGCTGTGTCACAGCCTTATCGGTAACTTGGGGACAGCCGTGTGTCATGCAGGAGCCCGCAAAGCTGTCGGCTTTTGACGATGTTTCTCATTTCTCTTCCTTTAGAGCTCATTTCCCCTTCTGACAGGTGGAGCACGTGGACTCCCTGAGCAATACTGGATATTATCGCTTGCTATCTCTTCTGAGTTATAAAAGTGAGTAGGTTGCCTGTTACCTTGTCTGACCAGTTCATTGCAGGGCTGCTAACTGAAGCACTTGATGTCATCTAAATATTTGGCAATTTTAAAAATATACCTCTCCCCCCACAACACAGATACTGACGTGCCAGTCTGTACCCAGAAACAATGAACGCCGACCTACTCACTTTGCCAGACTTCAAGTCTTTGGGACAAGCATGTGGCAAACTGAACGTTGCTCTAAAAATGACAGACTCAAACTCGACCTTCAGCTTATGGCCCGACCCCTCTGTAGACCGTCGAGCGAACCACTCCACATCGCACTTGTTTTATGCCTTTTTTCCTGAAGCTGTGTGTTTAAAAGCGATTTCACAGAAAGGTCCACCAATGGGATCGTGTCATTTTTCTAACAGCTCCATGTCTATGCTAAAAAAAACCCCAAAACTCAAACCACCAGCTAGAGAGGAAGTTCGTGGGGCTCATTTGCTGCGAGTTCATTATTTCCAGCACATTCAGACTCAGAAAGCACTGCTGCTTCTGGGAGGGGAAAAAAAAAATAGTAGTAGTGTTTTATCAGTTTTGCCCATTTGTATTTACAGAGGGGGGTTCTGTTTCCTTTGGGATTACGTCCTCGGCATTGAGAGCAGCTTAGGGGTCTGAGTAGTCCCTGCGCTGCTGCTGAGCGGTTGGTGTGATTGCTGCCAGCTTCACCCAGGGGGAATATTTGGATGCAGAAAGCTCTAGCGCAGCAAAGAGCAGAGCAGCATCCTTTCACAGGCTGGCAGTGGGAACATTTTAAACAATCCTGGCAAAAAAAGAGGCGCGATTCTTCATTCAGCACCTTTTTTTTTTGTGGGAATGGACACATAGATAACAGAGAAAGAACTATTACATATTACTTTTTTCTTTTTTAAAGGAACTTCTTGGGTATTGTGTTTCAAAAAGTAATTGTCTCCTATGTAATTATTACTTAATATTGTGTTCCTTGGCTTTTTAAACTGGCCAGGCATGATGAAGTTAGACCTTATCATAGAACCAGCTCGCAATTTAAGCTATAAGCCACAGAAAAGAACAGGTTGGCTTCAACAGGTTTGCAAGCGGCTCGCGGTGATCTCTTTTGGGCAAGGGTGCATTTTGTTATTGTTTATTGGCAGAGAGAGAAAGTAGATCACTTAGTGGTCTCTGCTAGTCAGTTACGTCTTCTCCATCGTTACTTGCCATGGAGGTGAAGTTCTTGGGTCCCCCAGAATTAGCTGCAAGGGTCACCGTCTGCTACAGACCCAGAGGAAGGCACAGGGCTCGTCCTGGAAGGAGCCTTTACACAGAGCAGCTGGAAGTTCCAGTTATGAAGCTCAGTTCAGAGAAGACTGAAAAGAGAGAAGACAGACAGGAAAAGCAGAGAAAACCAGGCACGATGATTTCTACGCCCTTTGGGTCACCACAAAGGTGACAACCTTGTACAGGACAACCTTACGTATCCATACGTAAACCATTCTATGATTCTGTGATACTGTATAGAATAATAGAATGGTTTGGGTTGGAAGGGACCTTGAAGACCATCCAGTTCCACCCCCCTGCCCTGGGCAGGGCCACCTCCCACCAGCCCAGGTTGCTCCAAGCCCCGTCCAACCTGGCCTTGAACACCTCCAGGGATGGGGCAGCCACAGCTTCTCGGGGCAACCTGCGCCAGGGGCTCACCGCCCTCACAGGAAAGAATTTCTTCCTAATATCTCATCTAAATCTCCCCTCTTTCAGTGTAAAACCGTTCCCCCTCATCCTATGACTCCCCTCCCTGATCAAGAGTCCCCCTCCAGCTTTCCTGGAGCCCCTTCAGACACTGGAAGGGGCTCTAAGGTCTCCCCGGAGGCTTCTCTTCTCCAGGCTGAACCCCCCCAACTCTCCCAGCCTGTCCTCCCAGCAGAGGGGCTCACGCCCTATTTTTTATTAAAAAAAAGATGTAGTGCCACTGCATACTGGCTTCAGGGGACTAAGGAGATGCCAATTAAAGCAGTCACCAGAAGAAACACAAAAGCTTGGCCAAAATAGCCAGGGTGAGCGGTGGAATGTGTAAACTTGCCTGGACAAGCTCTGGTGGGAGGTATGAGCGTGGCTGTGAAATGGTTCCAACACAGCACAGGCAGAACTGAAAAATACATCTCTTAAGGGGGAAAAGAGCATGGATGAGATGCTGAGCTTCAAGACAGAAACTTGAGTATTTAGGAAAAATTAGTAGCTGAAGAGAAGTGTTAAAATATATAGACAAAAGAATGGTATGGGGAGAAAATAGAATGGAAAAAAAAGAAAGAAAAACAAAATTAACCTGGCAGGTAGAGAATGGTGATTGGGAAGTGGAGGAGCAAGACAGAATACGTGGGGATTAGGAGAGACAGCAAAGCTTATGCATGTACATGTGTTACTGCTTCTTGGTGGCTGCGTAGCTATCCCAGGTGGAATAAAAAATTAATACGGCAGGAAGATCAAAAGGAAAAGGAGTGGGGAGAGGGGGGAAACTTCCTTCTCTGAAAAAAATTTGAGATTCTAATCAAGCTTCTAGCAGTAATCAGCTTCATTGCCAGCCTAACTGGTTCTGGAGGCAGCACCGGAACGGCCCCACCTGCTCGCCCCCGGAGCAGTTTACGTCCCGCCACGAAAATTACACCTGAGCATTGCAAAGACCCATAGTCGTTACACGTGAAAATGTGTGTAAATGGTGGTTTTACAAAGTGGGTACAGCAGTTCCCTTCAACCTGAAAAAGCGCTCCCCGCCGGCAGCGCTGTGTTCCCTTCCCCAGGATGGAGCCCCAGCGCTCCCAGTCGCCCCGGCAGCATGGGAGAGGGGAAGGGGCCGGCGCGAGTGTGGCACTTGTCCTCATTTATACAGTCGGAGTCAGTCCGCCGTAATTTACAACAGCTGAACCGACCGTTTGCCACCCACTTCTGCTGGGCAAAACGAGACTTTTTAACGAGGTTACTTCCACCGAGCACACAACCCGCGGGGTCGCTGGGCTGCGGGGAGCTGCTGACGCCAACTCCCGTTCCCTTTCTGCCACAGAGCGAAAAGGAGAAGTACCACCATCTACCCCAGGCAAAGCGGGTTTGCGCGGTGCTTTTTTGCTTCATTGGCGATCTATTTTTCAGTATGTGGTGGTTTGGTTTGTGAATGTTGAAGAAACTGCCTTGGCGTCTCCTGCAGCTGACCGGGGAACCTCTGATCCGCCTGCAGAGATGCCGGGATCAGCGCGACGTTAAGGACGGAGAAATAAAGCGCATTTCTCACAAGCTGCCTAATAATAAGGTGACAGAGATATTGGCAAAAATAATGAGAACCCCATTTTGTTTCTGAACAAAAGACACCATTCAAAATCTGTCTCCCATGAACATACAGCTATGCAGAACACAATCCCACCCCGCGATAGGACTGTGTCAAAGAGGGAAAATCAAACATTCGAGACAAGAAATACAAAGCTAAAGATGAAACACAGCTTTAAGCTATGGTGGAGTCAGCTTGGACTCATCCTCAATTATTTGGCACCGCATTTCTCTGATGTATACGGACTGGATTTATTCTGGGGCCTGTGTTGTCTGCAAGGATTTCCGATGGTAAAGCCGAGAGAACGGGAGAGAAACTACTGCTGCCTCCCCTCCGCCAGCAAAGGGCAGCCTGAGCCCGTGGGTGTGGGGCACGCAGAAAGCTTCGGCCGAGGGGATTTCAGTGCTGCTTTACGAAGGATAAATCCCTGTTTTGTCAAGACAGAGCAGTTTTTATTACTCCAAGGAGGCATAATCAGCACTTCTCTATGACAACAGAAGGGTGAGTCTGATCCCGTGACCAAAACAGTACTCCTCAAATATGTCATCGGTCAGAGATGTTAAAAAGCCAGGCGCTCCGACAGCCAGCGCTTACGGGCTGCATGCTTGTATGGGAAATTCCAGTGTTTGTTATAGTATGTAACAAAACCACGGGCCACAGGAGCAAAGGTATTTGGCCTTTGGCATCTTCTAAATGTGTATTTTTGTCCTCTCCAGATGCTGTATGAGTGGTGGTGGGTACCTGGAGTTTTTACAGCATTTCTGGTGGAGCTGAGGCAGCCCAAGCCTTGTGCTCCCCACCACTGAAGTCGTCCTCATCTCCCTCTCAAAGCCAGCCTGGCCACCCCATCGCTGTCCCCATCGCCATGGGACCCTGCTGGCACTGCAGCTTCTGCCTGTTCCTTCCCTCTCTCCTGCTGGAATGTCCCCGTTTCCCTCTCCGAGCTGGCACAGGGGACAGCCAGAGACACTGCACACACCTCAGCAGCGCTCCATGTACGTGACTGCTAGTTTGGGCTGTCCCAGTATTTGACTGCCTGCTGTCAAAACTCCAGCTAAAATTACAGAGAACTTAAGTATTACGATTTCTCATTATGTCTGACACAAATGATATTGAAAGTCTAATTTCAATCATATAACTTCCTCTTAAAATGTAACTTTTGAGGGTCAAATACCCCTGGGATAAGTTTTCTTGTTCCCTGCCAGGTGGGTGCTGTTTCAGCCGACAGGCTTTAAGCCTTCGCAAGTGAAATGCCAGGAAGCATTACACCAAAAATCAAACCCCTGTTAATTACCACCAGCCCAGATCTCAGAACTGGGACCTGAAGGGAAAACCAGCGTGTATTTCTGGGGGAGCGGTGCTTCCATGGTCAGACTGAGCCTGTTCCTAACGGTGATTATCCGGTACTGGCTAATGGGCTCCATCGCAGCAAGGAAGCATGTCCCTCCGTGAGGTCATAGAATCACAGAGTGGTTTGGGTTGGAAGGGACCTTGAAGACCATCCAGTCCCACCCCCCTGCCCTGGGCAGGGACACCTCCCACCAGCCCAGGTTGCTCCAAGCCCCGTCCAACCTGGCCTTGAACACCTCCGGGGATGGGGCAGCCACAGCTTCTCTGGGCAACCTGCGCCAGGGGCTCACCACCCTCACAGGAAAGAATTTCTTCCTAATATTTAATCCAAATCTCTCCTCTTCCAGTTTGAAGCCATTCCCCCTCGTCCTATCACTCCATGCCCCTGATCAAGAGTCCCTCCCCAGCTCTCCTGGAGCCC
>VUYV01000150.1:1848828-1933267 GCA_008711295.1 Anarhynchus alexandrinus
GGGGGGGAAGGGGGAGTCGGGTTTTTTTTTTCTTTTTTGAAGGAGGGAAGCGGAAATCGTGACACTGCGGAAACGTGAAAAAAAAGTTTCAGCATCCCCAAATCCGGGGAGGGGAACCGCCCTCCCAGGCACCGATCGGGCTTACAGTACTCCTTTATCTGCCCGCTGTGCTGCCCCGGGGGGGCGTGTGGGGGGGTTATTTTCATATATTCTGAACATGAAAATAAAACAAATAATAATAAAAAAAAAGCAAACCGAAAATTCAGAGATCAAACCGCCTCGGCAGTAAATCCCGGAGGCCGCTCTATGGGACGGGGAACGCGCCAAAGGGGGAAAAATCTGTTCCCAAAGGTGGTCACTGCTACGTTACGTTTTTACTTTAAGTACACTTAATAAATAGCGTTAAATAATGCACTTAGGCCCATTTTTATTTTCTTTTTATTACAGAAAGGTGGCAATCATGAAGTTAATTTTCATACAGGTAAAAAATGGAATTCAGTTTAGAAAACCGGGACAATCCTCTGTGAGGCTTATACTGGTGAAACTGCAACGCTGAAACTACAGTTGTAGGGAAAACTGAGGAATGACACTTGCAAAAATATACATAAATGCACCGGAAATTCAAAGGTGAACACATGAAAATAGAAATTCTTTAAAAGAGAACAGTAAAACAGCCATCAATGGAGAAATTGTTCTTTTCCTAAAATGGTAATCTTATTTTGCAGGAGTAGTCCTTCCTCTTGGTCCACCAAGGCTAATCTTCCGGCAAAGAAGAACCGCGTCAACAACACAGAGAACAAGCAACACAAGACCAAACACCTATAAAAATAACGATAACGTTAGCTTCCCCACAGAATCTCTATCTTTTACTGCAGTGACCCATCCACCATTCCTCAAAGCAGCAGTAAATGCATCTTCCTAACTTGCTTCTGGCCTTCTAAATATATGCGCCATGTGAGACAGCTGATTAATTAAATAACGTGCATATTTAAATCCCATCAGCCTTTCAGACAGCAGTCTACGCCCTGGCTTTGTTTGAAGTTTGTGCGAAGCCTTGGAGCTGATGTGTTCTCCTTGAAAGCTAAGCTAATGCTGCATTATGCCAGACAATGCTTTTATCCTAAATGACAACCCTTCTGTCTCGTTAAGGACTGCCTAATTAATGGCACTGGCCCGGAGAAAAGTCAACGTTTGTAGAAACAAGCCTATCAGGAAAAAAAATTGTGCTCCTCTCCTCTGAAGCTCTGAACGGGAAACATTCCAAAATGAAGAAAATGTATGTAAGTATTTAAAAAATACACAACTTCAGTCAGGCAACTGGAAAAATGTGTTTGCCAAACGGCCGCTGAGGGGACTTACTCAGCTCCTGCCCCTCAGCCCGATCCCACATGCACGTAATCTTTCTGATGCATGTTTTAAAATGGAATGATCTGATCGGTGGGAGCAATGCTCGGGCAAGCTCTTTCGGGAGCACGGAGTTCCAGGCAGTTTGTGCCCCAGGAGCTCGGGCCTCACAGCAATTCTTTCTCCCCACACTGAAGATGTCGTATGTTCTGCCCAAACTTGTTTTTCCAAGCTACCTGCTTAGTCTCCTGCATCCAACCTAACTTTAATTTCTGTTAACTTCACAGCTGAGAATATAAATTACACTCTACCATAGCCAGTCACGCTATCAGAAAGTTTCATTTTAGCTCAGGATATCACCACCAGTGAAGACGTCAGCTTTCCACCTCCTCGTCACTTAAGCTGATCTTGAAAAACTCATGTGGCAAGTTCTGGGTTTCTTTTGGTTGCTTGTCACATTTTAGCTTGTCCTGTACTTCAGGAGACTTAAACACTTTCAAAACTGAGGTTTTCTCCCCCTTGCTGTTCATTAATGTTAATTAGTTTTCATTTGAATTAAAAATACCGGTTGCTTAAACTGTTAAACTGGTTTGATCTTACATACACAAAAGTCTTACAATCATAGTATGAAAGAACCTTTTGAACTACCATAATTTCAGTTTGTCTCAGAAAAAGTAACATACACCTCAGGAAGGAGGTACCAGCACGTCCGTTAAAAAGTTTCAACTCTTTAGCAGGATTGCAGGCATTTCTTCTTAAATAGTGTAACCAAACTGGATAGTCCTAGAAGAGCTACGGATTCTCCCACCTAGAATTTCAAGCTCTAGAAGCAAATGCAGGTTACTCAAATTAATTAAACTCTAGGAGTTTTCAGTGTTAGCATGAAGATGCTCTGAGGGCTGGAGCCCCTCTGCTGGGAGGACAGGCTGAGAGAGTTGGGGGTGTTCAGCCTGGAGAAGAGAAGGCTCCGGGGAGACCTCAGAGCCCCTTCCAGTGCCTAAAGGGGCTCCAGAAAAGCTGGAGGGGGGGACTCCTGATCAGGGAGGGAAACGTTAGGACAAGGGGGAATGGTTTTAAACTGAAAGAGGTGAGATTAAGACTAGATATTAGGAAACAGTTCTTTCCTGTGAGGGTGGTGAGCCCCTGGCGCAGGTTGCCCCGAGAAGCTGTGGCTGCCCCATCCCTGGAGGTGTTCAAGGCCAGGTTGGACGGGGCTTGGGGCAACCTGGGCTGGTGGGAGGTGTCCCTGCCCAGGGCAGGGGGGCGGGACTGGATGGTCTTCAAGGTCCCTTCTAACCCAAACCATTCTGTGATTCAACTTCTCTGTAGTAATTCCTAAGCCTAGTAATATCTTTCAATTATTTGTCATTTGAGGATTATTTTTTTTTTTAGTGAGATAAAAGTGAATACGTATTCACTTTCGTTTGCGACTTCTGTGTACGTTCTTCCATGATGGAGTTATTTTCATGGTCTTACCACAATGTAAGTACACCACGAGGCTCACATCACATCTACCCTAAGAACTGAAATTGGTTAACCACCTTCCTACTTACTCCTCCGGCCAGTGTCCCGTTGTTGGTCTTGACTATTACCGCAAACAGGCACACGACGAGGAGGAACAACGCCGCCACCACCGAGTTGAAAACATCCTGGAACAGGTCGTGGAAGCAGAGTGTTTATTCTGAAATACGCGCCCGAAGAAGAACGTGAATAGCTCCCAATGTTGTATGAATCATTAAAAAGTTGCTGCTTTGCTTATCAAAGTAGACCTACAGTAATATCTATGCAAGGCCGACAGTGACACCCAGCGGTGCCATGTTAAATAGAGCGTCTGTGATAAAACTTCCTCATTTGCAGTTAAATTTATGCAACTTGGCCACTAAAGCAGCGAATAAATTTAAAAAAAAAGGCAGGCGGGAGGAGAACTCGTTAACATCTTGGTGCAAGCGTACGTTTAATTGATGTTAAAGACGAGAAGCGCAGTATTACGTGGGCAGCCTGGTGTGGTGGGAGGTGTCCCTGCCTATGGCAGGGGGCTGGAACTCGGTGATCTCCAAGGTCCCTTCCAACCTAAACCATTCTATGATTCTATAATTACCAAGTTAAGCAGGGGTAGGGGCCGTTAGCGGATGTCATGGAGAAAGCGGTGCAAAAGAACGTCTCCGTGAGGAAGAAACTGGCGCAAAGGCGGCGTTTCCCGCTAAGGGCCCCGCCGGGAGAAGCCGCGGGGCGGCCGTACTCACCGCCAAGGGCCAGAACAGCCCGCTCAGCCGCTGGTCCAGCCGCAGCAGGTACAGCAGGAAGAAGAGGGCGGTGATGGCCGCCTCCATGACGGCCAGGGCGGTGTAGGCCCCGGGGGCACGGGAGGCGGCGAAGCAGAGGAAGGCGACACCCGCCACCAGCTGAGGGGACAAAGGGGGGGGGGGGGGTCAGCGAAGGGGGCCCCGTCCCGCCGCGCTCCCCTCAGGCCTACCGCGCTCCCCTCGGGCCCGCCGCGCTCCCCTCAGGCCTACCGCGCGGGCCAGCTTCACGGCGCCCCGCGGCGAGCGCGGGAACCCGCTGTCCACCGCCACCATGGCTGCGCCGCGGGACGGGAGCCGGACCGGTGCCGGGGCTCCGCCGGCGGCGGAAGGGAGGGCGTAGCGGCCGGAAGCGGGCGGTGCCGGCGNGCTGTGAGTCGGTGGGGGGCGGTCCCGGTCCCGGTCCCGGTCCCGGTCCCGGTCCCGGGGGGAAGGAAGGGAGTGAGGGATGAAGGAAGGAGCTTTGCTCGGTTCTCGTTTAAATTCTGCCCCGGGGGCTCCACCGGCGCGAAGGGGCACCGAGCCCACCGCGCCCTCTGCCTGTGCAAACCTGCCGCCCCCTCACGGCGGGCCCTCGCGGGCCGGGTACCCAAACGGCCTTTTTTGAGGTGTTTTGTTAAGGGTCTGGTCGTCCCAGCGTTGCTTGGAGAAGCTTTGCACCGGTGGTTTTGAGATGTAAAGCATCTAAATCGCTTATCCTGGAGGTGTCCGAAACTGTCCATCCTTGCCCAGCTCTGGCTGGGCCTGTGGGGTCGGTGGGCGGCACACCGTGACTGGCCTTTCCGAAATTCGGTTTTTTGCCCCGTGGAAACTCGCTGAGGGGCGATAAGGGTAACAGAAACCTGCTGAAGGAGGGTAGGCACCATCAGGCTCTCAGTAGTGTCAAGGACAACGGAGAATTTGAGCTAAAACTGTTGTCAGTGTGTGCTAAAATGTGCCTGTCACATGGCCCAGTGATTACTGAAAATCTTGAAGATTGGTAATTTGGCAAATACTCGTATTAAGCAATGGGGAACCAAAAAACTTCATGGAGGGGCTCACATTAAGAGGCTCAGTATAACTGTAGGTTACAAAAACCTTCTTGGTTGTAACTCCTCTTCATTTCCGTTCTAGATAAACATCTGATAAAAGATGAGGCTAGGAAGACAGTTGTAAGTATTTGCATTTTGTTCAGAAATCTGGGTAAAACATGCAACCTCTTATTTTAGTACAATCTGAGCGTGTGTGTATTGGCCACCATCGGACGTGGCTGTTTTACTGAGCGGTGTCCAGGTGGTGGGTCCGTCACTGGGTCTTACTGGGTGCAAACCTACGCTCATCTGTGAATTCTGTTCTGTAAATCGCAGTAAAGTCATGAAGGATTTGTGCAAACGCATGGTACTGTGTAGGGACAGGTGTCACTCTGGGGTCAGTGTGTAGCGTTGCAGTTGCCCTATACAACCCTGCCTGGGAGGGTTTTTTTTGTATTTGGCATCTCATTAATTTAAGCTATAAATTATTTTAAGACAGCCGAAACAAAATTCTCGTAGTTTATTTTAATTGTGCAGCTTTCTGAAAAGAAAAATTTAATGCATCTGAAGGTTTAAGCTATCTATTTAATGGCTACTGAAATTGTTGCTTCAGTTGGCGTTTATTTTAAGTTGGAAGTGAAGCTGAAGTCTGGGAGGTGAGCTGGGGGGGAGCAGCGGCCCAGCAGTGACCCTCTGCCGCTCTTGGGGCGGTGGGAAGGGGATGGGGTGTGGAAGTGGGGGCAGGCAGCCGGCTCTGCCGGGGCACCGGGGAGCGGGGCTGCCCCTCGCCTGGGAAAGACACAGTTGGGGCAGGTATGTCAGGGAGAGAAAAAGCGGTGCTCTGCGGGGAGTTGCAACGTCCAAACCATCCAAACCCAACATCTTCCTATAAAATAACCTGTTTACATTATAAGGAAATAGTGTGCTTGATATGGAAAGGGTTTATTTTTACATATGGTGTTTACTACTATGCGATAGCACGGTTTTTAAAGGTGGTACTGTTTTTCATCAGATATGTATCGAGGGGAACATTGCAAGTGGAAAAACAACGTGTCTGGATTATTTTGCACAAACTACCAACATTGAGGTACTGGATGTATATTTCTTTGTCTTTATTTACATCATTAAGCAGTTGCTTGTCTTGACAAAATTGACAGTTAACTTAGAAGTGTTATCCTTTCTTAGGCTGCTGAGGGAGGAGCAGCAGATTGTGAGCCAGTGCGCTTATTGGGGCGCTTCCCCCAACTACCTACAGTCAAACTGTAGAAGAGAAATTCAGGTCATATGTAATATAGTACTGGATGCCAAAATATCAGTAAAACCTGTGGATTAGAGTTATACCTCTGTAAAGTAACAGCAACCCACATGGGCTGGGCATGTTCGGGCATGCTCGTTTGCTGTTTCCTGTCACTTAAGTTTTAGATGTATCTTGTAACAAGTAAAGGCAAAGAAGTGACGATGTAAAAATACTAATGTCATATAACTGAGATCCCAGTAAATGGAGGGCTTTTTTTAAAAAAAATGGAAAATCTGTTAGAATTATTTCTGGGGATTTCTGAAGAGTGTTATGGTATTTGATTTCGTATCGCTTAGAACAAGATTAAGGGAAGGGCAGGCTTACTGTATTTTAAACAAGATCGAGATCAAACCTCAGTGAGGAATTGCTTTTGTGTACATCAGATATAAATACTTTTCCTGGCAGGCCTGGGAGCACATTTGGTAATAAGTCTTAGGATTCCACACAGAAATGCTGGGCTGCCAGATGTTACTTGGTAATTCAACAGGAATGATCCTTATGGAGTAAATAATTATTAACCCAAAGGACAGCAGACTTTAATTTGCATAAAGTGCAACATTTTCAACAAAGCTAGTTAACTTCCCAGGCTTATCAGATTCTCTTAGGCCTGGCTCTACAGTATCCTTGGAGTTTTAGACCCTGTTTGAACCAGATAAGTCTCTTGTGATTTTACCTATTCAGGGTAGAAGCTTTTCTGATAAATTTCATAGGACTTACATATACATTTTGTTTGTTAGATCACAAAAATAAAATGAAAAGTAATGTGATAGCATTCTGATCCTCTCTTCCTTTGCTGACAAGTGTCAGTCTGAGAAATTCATTTGTGAGGGAACGAGCAGGTCATTGACATGCAATTGGTACTTGGCTAAGCTGTTCTTTCCCTTACATCGTACTGATTTTGACTCAAAAAAAGGGAAATTATATCCAGGCTCACTAGGTAATCAATCCAGTGTTTTATTTTGGTGGTTTAAAAATGCTAAAAAGATGTTTAGTGATATTTCCCTATTTTTTAACAGTGTTCATTATTACCGTTTGTATTACAGGATTCAGTGCTGTTTTTTGAAGAGGAATGAGCTTTCCAACACAAGTCCTGAATACTCTGACTTACTGAATGAGTGTTCATCAAAAATAGTTGTAGACTTGTAGGGTCAAATTATGCATTTAGAATCTAAAACGTGTTTAACGCTGAGTAATTCTTTTTCACAAGGTTTTGACGGAACCGGTGACTAAGTGGAGAAATGTTCGTGGTCATAATATCCTGGTAAGTGGCAGAAATTAATTTTGCGATTAGAATTACTGTTCTTTTAGAAAGACGTGCATGAGGACTTCTTGCCAATCAGCAAAACTGTTATGAAAGGTGTGGTCATGATCTCATGCAGCAAAAAATAAAGCTCCGTGGTGCAAAAGATCTTTTAATGTGATTAAGATACGCACGTAAAAGAAACATTGCATATAAAATGTGGTTTTGGCAAGGACTGGGTATGAGCTAAAGAAACTCACAGAAAGGTAAGCCCTGAGTGTGACAGTTGTTTCTAAATCTACTTATGCCTATTTCAAAGAAGGGAAGAGTGTCTTTGCTGTTAAATTGCCTCAGAAAGCGAGAGGGGGATCTGATCGGTTAGTATTGTTTGATGGTTGAAGATAAGGAAAATTCAGTCCTGTGAGGTGTTGAGAGCTTCTGTTGTCCTTGGGTAGTCGTCGCTTCCTGGAACCATTCCCCACAAGGATGTCTCTTTGTCACAGCTGTGCTCGGAGACAGCAGTTGGGGCTCTGGCTGCATCTGCAGATACGCTTTTGCTGGGATGGTCGAAGTGGTTTCTGACGTCAGTCTTCCCTGCTCGTATGATCACCTCCATTGCAAAAATCTCCTTGCTGGCTGAGATGGGTATCTATGCTCAAGCTCATGTGGAATTTGCTGTCAACACAGCAGTGTGGATGCACCCCAAACCACACGTGCCCAAACGTGTATTTGATGCAATTGCTGCTATCATAGGTCATCTGGAAAAGTAAATTCTCCCTACTAAGAGTTGCTGATGCTTTACTTTCTTATTATGAGTAAAGGGATGGGGCATGCTTGGCTGTGTCGCACATCATCGCAGCAATCTGTGCACTTCAGAATGCTTTTGTATTCTGATCTTGGACAAGGAGAGAAAAAAGAGGTCAGATCTGTGCTGCTGACTTAAAGCTTGTCACCTCAGCAAATAGACACTGGATGGTGACTTATTTCGAGGCAGATCTTTTCTCTGCTTTGCAGGTTAGACTGTTGCTTGTAAGTGTGCGTGTGGGGAATTGCAGCAATCGGGGAGAGTGGAAGGTCTGAGAACTGCTTGGAGGATCCTCTGGGAAAAACAGTTGTCTGTGTTAAAAGACACCTTTTCTGGGGCTCGGACCATGCCTAGTGGAACCATGTTTGCATTCCTGGAGGGACTGGGTATACTGAGAGTCTGTCAGTGCACAAAGATAAGAGTAGCAGATATGTTTTTTTAATTACTAAACATATTTGAACTGTCTCATATGAGCAATGCCTGTTCCTGACTGTTCCACGTGCAGAGTAACTAATTCCTGTTGACTTCAGTGAACGTTCCAAGTGCCCCAGTTAGTGTCTCTAAGGACCAGGACTGTAATTCTATCTGCCTTGCAGAGAGCAAATGATCAGTTAATTTTTGTCAAACGTGGTGTCAGCTGGTTTAGTGCACTTTTAGCAATTCTGTTGTAATGCAAAAGCTTATGAAATACCCGACTTCTCTTTTTTTTGCTGTTTGGCCAAACCAAAATGTCTCTCTGTCTTGCTTCCATCTCTAACCCCAGGGCTTAATGTACCAGGATGCATCAAGATGGGGGATAACATTACAGACTTACATACAGCTTACAATGTTGGAGCAGCATACCAGACCAATGGTAAATAAACATACTTTTCTTTTAATTTTAACAAAAGAGTTAGATGTGGTTATGAGTAATAAATATTTTTAACCTTGTATCCAAAAGTTAAGATGCTGTCTGCCTTCTTCCTTTGGTCCTGAAGTGAGTATGAATTTTTATGGTGCAAAGACATTGTTGATATCCTCAACACCTGCTCCAGGGGCAAAACATCTCCCTCCTACCTGCTCAGAACTTTTACTTTCGCAAACTAACACTGCTTTTTTTGCACCACCCTTATAATCTAGACTTGCACAGATCTCTTCATCAGCACTTGTCAGTGACTTGTCTGTAATTGTTCTGTATATAAATTTAGATATTTCAAATCTTTGGCAAACATTAGGCAATTTTGAAGATAGTGTTAGTATTCGTTCTGGTGCTCCATGCTGTCTAGGACAAATTTAGCCTTTGCTTCTTGTGTTTATCCAAAATACTTCCACTAAAATTTTCTATGGCTTTTTTCAAATGGTTTGCATCCCTTTTTCTTGTAATTTTTCTGTATCAATTCACACGCTCTACTTTTTTATCAAGATCTGTTCATTTCTCTTTCCTTCAAACACGTTTTGTTAACATTCTGTTCTAAATCTTCCATTCGCTGATTACAAAGTCCGTTCTTACGTGGCACACATATCTTACTGATTGTTCTTAGATTATGTTTTCTGAGTTTGTGACAGGGCAAACTTTCAGAAGTACCACGTGTAATAGTGATACTGCACATATAATCAATCATTAGCTTTTTGGAAGAGGTGTTTTTTTCAAGATAATAGAATTCTCATTCTGTTGCAGAAGACGTTCATTCAAAAATTCCTGAGGATTGCCCTGCGTTGTAATCTGTGCTTTGCTGTCATACGCCATTTGAGCTTTGCTGGAGCAATTGTTGCTTCCGTGGTCATTGACGTGCAGAATACCTGGTTGGAAAGAGTTCTGCCAGGGTTGCCTTGCTCCGCAGTTGGCACAGTAACACACCTGAAGGTGGCAGCAATTCAGGTAGCAATTGTTGCTGTTGCTCTTCAAATCCTGAGTGGAGTGCTGCTTTTTTGTCCCCGTAGTTCACTTCAGCCGTTCAGTTGAACACTTCTGCAGTTACCTTTGAAACTTGCATCTGAACAAAAGATTAGCTATGTAGGTGTTTAATAATGCAGTGACCATAAGTAAGGTTAAGAATACTTGTTTTTTGTGGTTCCCACCCTCCCAGTAATTTTTTTTATCGCAAGATGTGGAAGAACTGAAAATGTTATGTATTTCATAATGTAAAGGACATGATATGCAATACAGGCTTGGAAAGAAACAAACACGCTGAAAAATGTAAACAGGTCAGTGACTGTCAAGTTTTATTTTGTAGATTTCCCCCATACGAATGATGGAGCGATCGATTCACAGTGCAAAATACATTTTTGTAGAAAATTTGTATCGAAGGTATGGTGTATGGTTTTCTACTTTACTCTCTTGGCTTAATTAGATTAAAAAAATAAATATCGACTGATGATTTCTCTGGTAATTTGCAGCTAAGGGGTCTTTGGAATCTGTCAGTTCTTTTGTGTTTTGTACGGGACATGGTGTCCACTGGTAGAATAAAACCTGTAGGACATGGGCCAGATGAGAGCCTTTTTCAGAAGTGCTCTCATGTATTTAGAGCATCTTATTATTTAGAAGGCCATTTATTGAAGTTATCTGCTCTCCAGCTGAATACAAAAGTCTTGCTTAAATCAAAGCAACTGCATACTGAACAGGTCAAAAGCCATGAGGATATAAAGAATAACGCTGTAGGAGGGAGAGAGCTAGATAGCGTTATCCAACCTAGAGCCAGGATTGGCATTTCTTCCAAGCAGGAACTCGAGTGACAAGTGTTCCAGTCCTCACGTGCTATTGCTCGGAATCGGGGGTCATAGGATCAAAATAGCCTGAAAACCTTGGCAGGCTACTGAGTAGGGAAAGAGCAAGACCTGTTTGTCTCTAAATGTCATTTTCTGAATTGGGTTCCTACCCCAAGGTGTCCTTGGGCCAGAGGTAGAAGCAATTGGGCTGAACCTGAGTTATTATGTTCCGGGGGATAAGATTGTGGCCTGAGATAGAAAAAGCATTTATTACCAGGCCGATATATAACTCATCCATCCCACACGCACTAAAGCAGTGCAGTAATCAGCACTGACTTTTTGTTTTGTTCAGAATGCCGACCTTCTGTTGCCAAGTGTATGTGACAGATTGTTGTTTTAATGGATTTTTCAGTGGTCTTAAGGGACAAAACCAGTTTCTTGCCCCTGTCTGGAAGGAGAATGCCTGCATGCCACCAGATGGCATCCATGCTACATAAGCTCCTCCTCTGGTACTGGGACTGCTTTGAAAGTTGAGACACACGCAGTAAGATGTGAGGCAAACAGAAACAGACGTTATTTATCCCAGTCTGTATGCAGTGGAAATGTGCTGGAATGCCTTTCTCGTTTTTAATTACTGACTTCTTATGGGTTTTTTTTCCATTGTCGACAAAGTCCTTTTGTCCCAAAGACTGAGAACTTGGTTGCTGTGAGGCGAGGTCTGCTTGTGTCAACTCTGTACATTAATTTTGTGATATTTTTAAGGGCATTAAGATGTTTCATGGCTTCAGCACTGTTTAATGCTGGCCAGAAGGCATTTGCATTGTTTTGTTACAGCAAGCTAGAAGCCAGCTGATGCTACCAATAGCAAACCAAAATATGATATAAGGGTGCGTAAAAGGATTGTAAATTAAACAAGGAAAAATTTGGGCTACGTGAAAGTATCCATTTTGAGTCACATTAAAAAAAATCAGTAAATCTGCTCTCCCTCATATCCTGTCTCCAGTGGTGGCCACAAGTACTTGAAAAGAGTGTAAGAACAGGGTCAGCATTTATGATAATTTCTGAGTATATCCAGTAACCTCCAGTTTAGGGAATTCCTTATTCTGCAGTGGTTTTTCTGTGTTTAGTGACACACAGGGAATTTCTTTTCCGTGAACCTGTGCAGTTTCCCCCTAAGCTTGTGTAAACCTTTAGTTTCCAGGATGTCCTGTGGCGAGCAGCTCTGTAGCTTTACTCCATGTTGTTTGATCGCTGCCCTATCCTTATGTGTCGTAGTTCTTTAAAGATCATCTAGACTTGTCTCAAAAGCCGTGTTACTTACAGGAATCTCCTGTCTCTGTAGGGGAGTGACCGTAATTCTTGTGTAGGTTAGTTGACATGCAAAACCCATGCAGATAACACAGGAGAGGTTGCCCGTTGTAGAAATTGAATTATGCCTGTCTGATGGAAGGTCTGGAAAACAAAACTGACCTGACATACTTTTAAATTTTCCTGAAAATATTATCAGAAAAACCCTCAGGCTCAAGCTGTTCCAAGAGGTGTCTTTAGCAAAGGGATTGTTAAATAGCTGTATGGAAGGCGTTTTCCCATTAAAAGTATGTAAAAATGAAATAGAATTTTTTTATTCAAGATAAAACTCAGACTGAATGGGGCAAGCTTGCTGCAAAAAGCAGAGATTATTTTCTGCTTTCTTTTCTGTAAGAGAAGGTATTGTTTAGGGTCCCAGTCTAAAAGATGGAGGAGAATCCCTTGTTATCTCCAGTCTACACAAACTCTTCTCCTTTAGGAGAATAATCAGTTTAAGCGAGGGATGAAGAGCTGTGGAATATCAGGAATACCAGCTCTTCTTTGGTCCCATGTCACTCAGCATTTGTGTTTTGGCTTTGCAGGCTTTTTTCCCAGAGAGAGAAATAGAGTAAGATTTACGACGATGATGGAAGGCTTATATTGTGAGCAATTGCTGTGAGCTTCTCCGGCATGCACAGCTATGCAGTGAGCGTCCCAGTTGTTACTGCGGTGGCACAGCTGAGTTCAGCACTGAAAGACACACTCACGTTAGGTGTAAAACTGTAGAAGAATTTTAGATGTGTGCACGTGAGTATGCGTGGTATGTTACAGGGTAAGCATTAGCAGTTCCCATTTGAACTCTGAGTTAGTTATGATATAAAGCTTGTTCCATTTGTGCTTAACTTTACTTGGTAGGAGTCAAATGTCAGCAAACTTTGGAGATGAAAACACCCTTTAGTGCCTTTTACAGCACATCTACTGGTTGATACATTAGAAGAACAGCAGTGAATTGTGTCATCCCATTTCTTGGGTGTTTTGGGAGGCAAGATATTCAGCTGGATGGCAGATAAAGAAGGGAGGTGGTATGAATACTGGTTTCACTTTCTTGTGTACTTAAGTGGAAATAAAATGTCTTTCTGGATTATCTGCATTCAGTTTTGCCAGTGATCAAAGCGTTTTGCCAGGAGAATGGTTGAGAAATCTGTGGAATCGTTTTCTTCAGCACAATTTAAAATGCTGCAGCTGGTCTTCATGATTCAGCTGGAGAGGACAGGAGTCTCTCAACCCCATCTCTTTTTTATATTGCTATTGCAGAGGCATTTAGGAAAGAGTGTGGAGTATGTGTTACTATCGCCAGTTTTGAAGACAGACTAATGTAGAACTAGTAATATTTGACTGTTTAGGAGTATAGTAATAAGTGAAAATTCCAATACTAGTAAAAATGTAACATATGATTCTTACTATGTCATCTGTAGACTCCCTTTTACATGAGTTCTTTGATATTTTGTTATTCTTACTGAGATAACTTTGGGACAGTTGTCTCCAATATTGTCTATACTCTCTGAATACAGAGTTCAAATTGAGCATGTTGAATATTTCAGTACTCTTTCCATAAATATTTTTTACAGTGGTAGTAAATTTTATTTACATGCTGTCATTGTTTTTTCCACTGCGTTTGTACTATGGCTTCTGTAATGAATTGTCAGTGCTGCTTAGTAAATCAAGCCTTTCTGGTGACATGCACTGCAGTATATATTTGAAATGATCCTTAAGCAATAAATACCATTGACATTAATTTGTTGTTATTGTATAAATGTCAATGTGGTAATGTTTTTCTTCTTAGTCACCAAGTAATTATTTCTTAACTGTATTGGGGAAAATAATTAATGTTTTTAACTTAATAATAGAAGCTTTGTGTTAGTACTTTTTTAAAAAAAAGATAATTTGGTATTTCTGTTGTATAAACAATGCTTTATGAGGCCTTGAACTTGGGTGGGCATAGTATTGGTCTTGTTTTCATTTCACATATGCTGAAGTAAATTGGGAGTAATTCTAGTCAAGTGAAAAAAAATACGAGTTTAGAATTGATCTGTGCACCCTGTTCAGTGAGTGATGACTTTTATGTTTATTCAGCGGAAAAATGCCAGAGGTGGATTATGTTGTCCTAAGTGAATGGTTTGACTGGATCCAGAACAACACTGATGTTTCGGTTGATTTGATAGGTAAAATTTTGATGGGATATGGAGGGGGCATGTTTGTGGGTGGGTTTCCTTACGGGGAGAAAAAATAATTCTTGTTTCTTGGGTCATAAGTAATTACACTATTTAATATGATAGTGGTTGCAATGTGTAACGTCAGACAGCGTGAATTCACGCCTGGTTCGTGGATTGATTAACCGTAACGCCCAAGGGGAGGTTCAGTGGTGGTACCCAAGTCAGGATTCTTTCCTTTTACAGTTTGTGAAGTGAGTTTCTGCTTTGCTTTTAAAGCTGATCCTTGAACTTAACTGTTATAATTTTTGTTATGGCAGTTTATCTGCAGACTTCTCCTGAAGTTTGTTACGAGAGATTAAAGAGAAGATGCAGAGAAGAGGAAAAGATCATTCCTCTGGTAAGGACTTCCTTTAATGTATGTGCTTACAATGAGCTTCAAAAACGTAATGATTCCAATCCAAGTACTAAAATCAGATCCTGAGTCTGTTGCCAAAATGTCATTAAATGGCATAAAGTCACCCAGTTGAAGCACAAATACCTGTGCGTGCAGGTGCTGAAGATTTATGTGGGCACTTTCTGTTGTCTGCTGTTACCGGGATGTTTGTGCATGAAAAGTGTCTCTGCTTGTGTCTGAGAACAAGTGACTATTTGAAAATTGTTAGCATGGGAATCTGCTTAAAAATAAACTGTCGTAATTGACTGATCACTTTCGGTGTCACAGTTTACAGAATGGCCCTTCATTAAATAAATTTTCTCCTAAAGAAAGCCTAACTAGAAATAAATGCAGTTACAGAAGATATACTGTATGCTGCAAAGGTGTACACTGTATAGTGTTATATATATAGTATATACCCAGGTAGCGTTGGGTAGTTCAATAGAAGCAATTGTCAGTTGAAGATATGTGCAAAGAGCTAAATTTTGGGCCATGTGAAATTTTGCCTTGGAGAATAAATCCTCGCTATAATGGTTTTGGAGAGACATCGTGTTACTTCGCAGCTCTACTGAAGGGTGGGGGCAGCAATTATGAATGAAAAACGGTAAGTGGGCTCCATGAAAAAAAACCCTCGTAGTTGACAGGCAGAAGCGCGTTTAGAGGAAATTGAGTCACAGTTAGGAGAAAGTGAACTGCGAATTTTAGGAAAAATGTGCTGACGCAGAAAGTGCCTTCAATATGTATTTTTTGCAGTCTTGCCCTTTTTGTCCTTAGTTCTCTTTGTTGTATTTTTCTCTGTAAAATCTTGAGCCACATTATACCTGTGGGAGAGAAACATGGTTCTTGATCTTAAAAGGAGCCGAGAGCCCTGTGCTCCTGTAAGCTGTGTCTTTGAGGTTCTTCGTGGAGTAAAACTGTATACTGGGAGTTACTTTTTCCCAGAAACCTTCTGATGCTTTTTATTTTTGGTAGTGGAAATGCTTGATGCTGGCTTTTATATGTAGTTCCTAACTACTTATCAAGTGTATAAAAATCGCAATGTGTGTTTCATCCCTGGGCATATGTTTTATTTCAACGCCTGTTTTCTAGGAATATTTAGAAGCTATTCATCAGCTCTACGAAGAGTGGCTCATTAAACATACACTGTTTAAAGTTTCCTGCCCAGTGCTTGTGAGTATTATTTTAGTTATAATCAATTAAGCATATGGAGGATTGTACTCTTCAAATATTAAGAGTGTTATTTATTGGTAAAAGTAAATAAATCTGTTTTTCTAATATGCTTTGGAGAAGGAAAACCTCAGAAAAATGTTTACAGCTATCCATAGCGTATAGCATAAAAGGCTAGTCTTCCATCAGTTTGGTGGAATTTGAGGGTCTGTTCACTGTGATTGCAGGATCAGACATTGAGCTTTTCACTGAATGCCAAATTCTGAACGGAAAGCTAAGTGGACAGATCTCTAGGAGTATGTCGGTTTGGCTTCGGTGCTAGTCCTGTTTTGCTCAAAAGCAACCATGTTTTACGGTGTCAATTATTTCTAATGTTCATGTTCTTCTTTTCAAGGTTATTGGAGCTGATCACGACATGCAAAAAATGATAGAAAAATATGAAGAAAACCGGGACCAAATACTAAACCCGAATAACATGCAACACCATTTATAGAAGTCTGCAGTTGCTGTATTTTAAAAAACATGTTTATGAATCTGATTTGGCGGCAATTTTGAGTATTTTTAATATTCTAAATAGAATGTTTTTCTTGCTTTTGAGTTATGCTTTGTAGAATGTTGTAAACTTACTGCTATGCATCGTTCAGATACAAGTCTTAAACAGAATATAAGCCAATTCCCTTTCATGTTTTTAGGTTCTCCATCAGCTTTTCCGTGTCAGTTCTATTCAGCTAAAATACTGGTATTTCTCCCATTTCCCACTTCACTGCTGCCTCCTATAAGTAACGCAAGTTTCTTCTTTTTTTCCCCCCGAAGACAACCCTGTTATTCTAATTTGAAAGAAATAGTTCCATACAAGAGGTGGGATGTCCTTTTTTATTATTAGAGGAAGCAGATGAAGTGCATCGAGTTAAAGTAGCTTCATTAAATAGGTCTTACCAGGTTGAAAGAGGGGGTCTTGCTCTAACCCTACCTACACTGGTGCAGTTTCATTGAATTCAGTGTCTCCTACTTTACATGAAACTACAATACAGCTGTAATTCTGAAGATACCTATGCACTAGTATAGTCCCATTGAATTCGGTGGCAAAAAGAGAGTAACAGTTTCCGTAAGTGATTGCAGAATGGTTCTGAGGCTTTTTTTTAAGCTAGGTTTTTAAAAGGGCTTATTCCTCTGGTGTTCATGAAATCACTGGCCCTGCTGTGGCTGAGTTGAGGACTGGTGAAAATACAGGGTACACAGAACTGTATTTGTTGTTCCTTTCAAATGGTTGTAAAAAACTCTAGAATTAATTGTTGTCTTAACTATTTTGGATTCTTTGTGCTTTTTTTTTATAAAGAAAAATATAGATTGTTCTTTGGGTTTATATTTTGATCAGTTTCTTGTGACTTACAGGTACTTGGAGAGTAGAGAAAAGTAGTGGGGGTTTCGTTCTTGCACTCCTTAGCTAATCTGTCGAGTTGCCCTTAATTTCTGATTTACCTCTGAATGTTGTCCTCAAGATAATCCTTTTAATGCAGCAGTTCTGACAGTTTTCACGTTACTTTTTCTGTTTAATTTGAGGAGGATAATTCCTGAGGTACGTTATATATATTTTTTTTTCTGTAATAGTTTTGGTTGGTTTAACTGGAGCAAACAAGGTTAACAGTGTTTTAAAACACACTTGTATTAATATAGTTGAGCATCTGTCATAGCTTTGCAGTGAACGCTCCTAAAAATGGCTAATGTCCAAGGCTTGATCACTTAATACAGACATTTGTCTGTAACTTATTGGAGGATATAATTTTTCAGTTACTTGGCTTTTCCATGTTCCGCCTGATTTTGAACAATATCTGACGGTATTACTTTTGGAGATCACTTCACTGCTTTTCTTTTGTAGTTTTGTGCTAGCTGTTTTTGTGGTATGCTTAAAAATCATTGTATTGAAATGACCGTGCCATTTTCCAAGTCAGGAAATGCATTTCATTTCTTGTTATTTCCATCTGGTGGGATATTTTTTTTTTCCCCAAATCATTACAACTGAATAATGATCAGGGTACTGAGAGAGCATTTCCTCGTGAAGTACTAAATTAGTATACTAGAGCTTGTGAACCCAGTATTGCCTTTCTATTGTTCTGTTGTAAAGCTTTAGAATTCTAGCTTAAAAATAAGATTTTGTGTGTTAAGTAATTATCTTACTTATGGAAGCTTATTTGTAGGGGGATAGTAGTAATTTGAAACCTTCTGTTAAACTTTCAAAATTTTTTCGTCTGTAAGATACCAGAAGAACTATATATTTGGAAATAGGTCTATCAATTTGAAGTTCAGTCATCTGCAGTTTGTTCTTAATTATAATTTCATTATGGGTTGTAGAAGCCAAGGATGTATATTTTGCACACGGTCCAGAAAATATCACTTAATTGTTTTGTACAGAGAATCTTACAGTACAAAGAATCTCACTGTTATCTTTCAGCTTTTGAAAGACATTTGTGCTTTTTGGTCAGATTTCCCCGCCCCTTTATTATATCAAAACAGTAGTTTGGATGGAGATTACAGATATTCAGCATTATAATGGAATACGAAGAAATAATTTATATAAATTATTTATTAAAAATTACTGATGCGATGTTTATTTTATATTTTGCTATCTATTAATTTTCATGTATAGATTTTCATATACAGGAAGGTTGGGTATTTAATGAAAAGTGGGAACAAAACCGAACAGGTTGCTTGGTATGTGTCGTAAATGTAAAATGTTTGCAGTCTGCTATAGACGTGTAGATAAAAATACTGCAGTAATCATAAATAGCTGTTTTTAAGCCTCGAATTTGTTTGCTTTTGTTTCTTGAGATCTGTCGGTTGATGAGGGGAGGGGAAAAAAGGGCAATCAGCATTACTCTCATACATCTTTTGTTCCTTTTACGCCTGTGTAAGAAGCAGCGATTGGGTAGCAAGTTGCAGAATACCATAGAAAGTACTATGTTTCTGCCCGCAGGCTGAACTTGGGTACCAGTGGAATGGGCAACAGAAACAAGCTGCCACTTCTGGCTTTTAAGGCTTGGCCCATAAGTTGGAGGTAGCCTATACTTGTAGACTGAACCATACATAACTGGTTTTGCATACGTTTTGGCTATTCTGCAATATATTGTAGGAATACATGAGATGAGTAAAACTGTGGGGTTTAATTACTTCTGTCATAATGAGTTCCACCTGTAAACTGCAGAATGTGTGAAAAGGGATTATCTCCTCCTGTACTGCCTTTTCTTTACTACATACTTATTCTGAATAGATGTCTTCTTCAGACTTTGCTATTTGCTTTGTCCTGGTCAAGGTGTCTTAGCAAACCAGTAACATCTGGGAGCAGCATATAAATTAATTTGAAGTAAGATAGAGACACTGGCAAAAATTAAATCATTTTACAGTTGCATTCCCTTAGCCTGGCCTTTCTTCAAGCATGGGAAGCGTGTTCAGGAGATCTTCCTTGTGTACTTTACTCCAGTCCTTCCTGTTGCGTGTGGAGGTTTAAGTAAATATTGTGCATGTCTGAAGCAGGATAAAGTCAGGTGAGAGTTGATGGTGGTGGCTTTTTTCTGCCCAAGTGTTTGAGGGGGCTGACAGAAAGTTGCGAGCTTTTTTTGAAAATGAATATTTAGTTTCAGAACAAAAACTAGCAGTTGGTAGTTTAATGCCTACATAAGAGAAATGTAGTCTTCTGTCTAGTTCAGATCAATTATTTTAATTGATAATTTGCCATTTTTGTAAGAGGCAGGCATGTGAGGATTATTTGTGCTGTATCAGGATTGGGCACAACTTTGCTAAGTGTTGTGTAAACACACACCTACAAGAGTGATCTCTGCCTGAACAGATACAGAGCTTTGCTAAGGAGAGTGACACAAGAGAGGAGCTGTGTTACCTGTGTATTGCACACATACTGCTGGATTTTACTGACTTTTATGCCAGAAGGCTTTGAGTTGCCTCTGCTCCACCCTAGAGGCCTCTGCCTGGTACCAGGGATAGATTCCTCCCTCGCGTACACCGCAGTAAGTACGGAGCTGTCGGGACATCCACTGTGACTGTGCTGCTCTGCAGATGGCACTATATTCCATCCCAATCCTAATTTCAGTTTTTTCTTATTTAACGCTGTGAAAAGGAGCCTTGTGGGATTCAGTTGGCTGTCTCACTTAGAGCTGTGCCAGTTCATTTCCAGTGGGTGGGACCTCCAGCTGTGGTGGTGGGTTACTGGTGGGTATTCTCCCAGTGTTTAGGTACAAGTAAGGTAAAAAATGATAAAGCAGTGTTTCAGAATTTGTCTTTTTGCAGTGAGACAGCTCTATAACAATGTTTATGTTCATCAGTGCTTTGCAAGCCCTTGCCAGTCACTCTCAGGTATGCTTTGTGTCTCAGGGAATTGTTTTTAAGACAATTCTGAAGCAAATTGTAATTTTTTAAATTCATTTAGTGTTTGCATGCTTTCCAGTTGTGTGGTGTTTGGTTGGTGGGGTTTTTTATTTGTGTTTTAACACTGAAATTTGGTTTTCATTCTTGACTTTAAAAACAATAGAGTTTGTTCAAAACCCAAGCTGTGCTTCTCGAGCACCTCAACACCAGACAAGGCTGGTGTATGTGTGCTACAGATGTTAAGGGGGGAACGGACTGTTGCAGGAGCCCCAGCGGGGAGAGGGTGTGCGAGTGAGTATCACCCGGCACCCAGCTCTGCCGCCCGGGCTCCGTGTCTGCCCTCATCAAAGGAGAATTTCTCCAGTCCAAGGCTTGGGAGAGCTGAGCCGTTCAGAGCCGTTGTGTGTAGCATACCAATTTGGGAACAGAATTGGCTTTCTGTCTCTCTGACAGAAAGACAGCCAATCGCTCAGTAAATCCCCATTCAGTTCACGGACAATCAGGACCAGCTGTAGCACAATTAAAGTTGACGGCTCACCAGAGGGTAGGCACACATTTTACAAACACAAATCACCTTCCTTTAGAAAGGGGCCCAGGCAGCCCTCTTGCTGGCTAGCAGCGCTGCTTGAGTGGGTGCTCTTACTTAAGTTAATTAGCCAAGGAGAGGTGCAGTGGTTACTACCAGCGGGGCAGGAGAGCACTGGCAGATGGGGTCAGAAGTCTTGTGGTCCCTTTTGTCTGTCCCTCTTCTCAGGTCTTGACTGTATTTACAACCAGGATTTTAAATCCAGTTCTACCTTACTCATGTGCAAGCAGCTGCACAAAGTACTGCTGCCTATTAGATATGACTTAGCTTTTTTTCAGCTGTTTTTCAAACCCTGTCTCTTCACAAGCATCTTGTGAAGCAACTGTAAAGCAGTTGTCTCTTGAGACCCCAGAAATTTGCAAATACAAAAGTAGTTTCTAGTACAAGACCTCAAAACCCTACCATTTATACAGGAAGAGAAGTTAAAGGTGTTCTTGCAGCAGTAAGAAACTCGGATGAAAATATCCAGAAGACTTTGAGTACATAGGAGCTCTCCCTGCAAAGACGGAACACTTGCCAGTCCTGGCCAACCTGCTGTGAAGAGGAGATTCTTCCTCAATCCAGGTACTCAAACATTAACAAAAAGTAGATTCTCGGAACATGGCCATTTTATATTTAATAGTTTTTATGCAGTTTAACTGTTTGTTTGGTGGGCATTGTTCATCATTACTATCTCCACCAGCGTTCCTGTGACGTGGTGAAGCTGTGGGGCACTGTTAGCAAGGCAGGGCTATGCTTCCTCTCTTCCGAAAGACCCTCTGTATGTTTTGTTTTCCCCATGTGAGGTTCATAAGCTCCTGGACATGGATGATGCTGGTCGAAAACTCTGCTCACTACGGGGCAAAGTGAAGATCTATGTCTCCTGTGTGCCCGGTACCACGAAGACAAACAATTGTGCATAGGCCCATCACAGGATGTTTAGTAAAGACATAGGAGTGTTTCTCACAGTAGATGTTAACGAAACAAGTTTAATGAAGGCCAGCAGTATGGATTTAGGTGCCCGAGACGGTGTCTTTTCAAGTGGTAAGTCTTTAGTTTGCTGTTAAATACTTTTCCTTGTATGGCTACAGTAAAGATAAAAATGGGATTTTAGGTATATGAATCCTGTATTACTGGTGGTCAGCTGAATACTTGGGAGACAATTTGTGATGAGAATGGGTTTTCACAGTTTTAAACTAAGAATTCATGAATAACTGACACAATATAAAATTTAAAACACATCATTTTAATAACCCCCACAGGGGGAAAATATAGCTTATAAAACCCCATACGGTTAGGCAGACCTGCTGGGTCCTTGAAAGAAGAGCAGGGAGGTTGTGGTGGGTCGACTCAGGCAGCAGGTAGGCACCGACACGGCTGCTCGCTCCTCCTTCCCCAGCAGGACAGGGGAGAATAGCAACAGCAAAAGCAAGAGAGCTTTTAGGTTGAGATAGAGTTTAATAAGGGAAGGAAAGGGGGGGGGAACCCAAGTGATGCAATGACAGTGACTCATCACCACAAGCAGACCCAGCCAGTCTCTGAGCAATGGCCACCTCGGCAGACACCCCCTCCCCTGCCCCCTTCTGCTACCCCAGATTTATTGCCAAGTGTGATGTTACCTGGTACGGAATATCCTTTTGCCCAGTTCAGGCCAGCTGTGTCCTCTCCCAGTTACTCATTGGGGGTAGTTAGAAAAAGAGGAAGCTGTGACACTGTGCAAGCACTGCTCAGCAATAGGCGAAACACTGGTGTATTATCAACAATTTTAGCCACGCAGCCCAAACACACCACCCCAGGGGCTGCTATTAAGAAAGTTCTCTCTGTCCTAGCCAGACCCAGTATGACAGTATTTATTTGTGTGCACATTTACGGTATCTGTTTCTCCACCCCCACCCAAAGCTGAGGGCAGTGCTGTCACTTCATATTCGCTTGGTCAAAGTTTTATTCCTCCTGCTCTGCTGGGATCAGGTGGTGACAGGACTTCAACAATTACTTGTTCACAAAACAGATCTTTACATTTTAGCCTCTGAGTTTTTTCTAGTGTAATCCATGCGCTCCTCTTGGAATTTTGGGGGGGATGAAAGTAAATTATAAACAATATATATTAAATTAATTTCAGCTAATATTTTGACTATACATGAAACAACAAAAAATTCTTAGCATTGAAGTGCCACTGGAAAAGTTACTTGAAGCAGTATTAAAGGAAACTGTCCTTCTAGGTAACAAGTGTCTAGAGAAGCATTGAAGATTGTGCTGAACTACAGTACCAGTGACTGTGTGCTTTTCTAAATGTCATTCAGTGTTGCATACGACAGGTTCTCAGCACTGGGACTCCACCGCTAACAATCCTGCTCCCTCTCCTTCTCAGCACAACGCTTGTCATGCAGCACTCCCACCTGCAGGACAACCCTTATCCTGGCTCTGATGCTCACCGGGACCCTCCTCTGATCTGCCCCTAAAATGGCAGAGAACGGCAGTTCTGTGCCTTCACGGCAGTGCGATGACGGGCTGACAGAAGAGTCCAGTGAACTCCAGAGCTGGTGCAGAGTCAAGGGGCAGAACAGGGGCAAGGGGAAGGGCAGCACTAGCTGGATCTCCCTCTTCTGGTGGCAGTGAATGATTACAACGCTCACTGCTTCGCTTGAAACTCGTGGCGGTAGCCACAAAGAATTTTGGTAACAAGTGGAGACAGGTAAAAAACCTGTAATACAGGTTATTGCCTCTATAAGATCTAAACTGTTACTCCTAATACAAAAATAAAAGTGTTCACAGGGCTGTTTCCTTCTTTAAACCTAAAGGAAGGTTATCAAACTTTCTAAACTTATTTTCAACTGAAAGCAAGAGCGAGATTAGTTCAGAGCAGAGCTTCATAGGAATGCAACGAGTTAACAGAAGTACACTCCAGTATAGCATTTGGATAAAGCTATCAAGTTGGGTCTTCCAGTTGAGAAACATTGACCTGTTTCTATTATTGTACAGCATGATCTACTCGAGGAATACTCCAGGAATAGGTCTGTAGAGGGGGAAAAAAAAAGGGGGGGAAAAAGAGGGAAAAAGTAGAAGTATGCTTAACTGAATAAACCTGTCTGGCATTAAGTAGAGCCAGAAGGAATCTGGCTAATTAATTAAATGTATTTAAATTTATAGAAGTTTTCTGTGCTTTAGAAAGGTGACCACTCCGGTTTCAGTGCCAAAGGTTCCAGATGAGAAGGGGCCATTAAAAATTTGCTCAACTACTCCCCTTTTTTACTGTCCAAAAGCAGTGGTGTTTTTTCTTTTTTTTTAAACTGTTTTGACAAAGCTAATCATCTCCTTGAAAAGGTGATCAAGGCCACAAGTGAGAGGAAAAAACCCAGGCAGATTACAAATAAAGCACTGGTGGAATCAAGTGTGATGGCATAACATTCCTTGGTCGGTTTTGTCAATAATGACATAAGGCTCCTGGATTTCATTTACTTTGGAATTATAGTTCTCCAGCTTTACTTCACTGGATTCGGGAGAGTCACGTTCAGGCTGCAAGAGGTTCCTTCTGCCTTGTGTGCTGGTCCTTGTCTTCACGCATGAAGACCGAACATCAATACTTTGCGGTGGGATGTAGGTGAGGTTAGGGGGCTCCCTGATGTGCCTGAAGCACTGAGCAGCCGTATGTGCATTAGGAGTATCCATTAACAGTCTCCTGCTGTCAGAACCAGCAGTGGAATCCTCCGTGTTCCCAGCGGTGCAGCACAGATCTGAAGATGGCTCAATGTGTGCAGCCGCTCTGTTCTGCGTCTGAGCATTAGTCAGATACGTATGTTTTATTTTGGAGTGATTAAACTCTCTTGCATGCCTGTCGCTTGTACTCGCATATGATACTGACTCGGGTTGCCCAGTTTCCTCTACTGGATACATAAGGTCTTCCTGAGCATCCTTGATTTGTAGTTTTGTGAAGGTTAAAGACAGCTCACAAACTTCCTCTTCCCTAGAGACCCCGCAGTTTTGGACAGATGCACTGTCCTTGTACGGCAGAGACTTCAGCTCAGTGGGTTCATCCGCAGGGTCCGGGTCTATGCAATTTATGGCATCGTTAATTTCTGCTTCAATTGATTCTTCGGGGACTTCTTGAGCTTTGTACTCCAAAGCGGTTGTGCTGTCACAAGAGCTGTCAGCAAATATTGCAAAGGCTGGCGGGCCGCTCGCTCCTGGTGAGAGTGGCACAGGCCTGATCTCATTTGCAGTTGACTCTGCAGTGACTGCCAAAACACATTCTTCACTGAGACCGGCTCTTGGCTTTCTTTCAAAAGCTTTTGGAGAAGGATTCTCACTGAAAATAGGTGTTTGTCTTATGACAATGTCACTATATTTGATCAAGAAGTCCTCGCTGTCTGAGCGTTTGCCCGGGAAATGTGCAGTGTTAATGACTTGCCTTTGGTGTTCCTGAAGCCTGTTAGTGGATGGAGTAACCGCTAACTGAGGCGCGTCATCTTTGATCTTCAGATTGCCACCAGCTTCAAAGGCTGGATCGCTATTAGCTGAAGACTTCTGTTGAGTAGCAAGGCACAAAGACGTCTCACTGCTTTCTTTATTTTCTAGATTTTCAGCGTCTTCACTCTGGGGCGTCTGATCCTCTTTGTCCTTATTTCCATGGTGCCGGTGCATTTGTGTTCTCTTCTGTAGGGTCTTCTCCAAATTGCCATGTTTTTCTTCATTTGTCATTTCGAGGATGGTTTCACACTCAATTCTTGCCAGGAATATTTCAAATGCAGTCTGCTTTGTTTCCTCATTGTTTCTCTTTTTGACAAGTGAAAACTCTGTTGCTGTTGTTGCAATGTAACCTATTTTCTCCAGTACTGTTTTTACAATGTCATCTGGGAGCACAGATTGAATATAGTAGACAAAATTACCGGTGAATGTCTGAAACAGAATGCAACATTGAAAAACAGATGAACACTTGGGGGGATGGTGGGGTGGAGGGAAACGTCAAAGACTTCCTAAAAATCAAAAGTACTTCAAAAATTACTTAAATCTTTAAAAAAACCCCTATGTTCCTAAAAGTCTCAATTTTGAATCGGAGTGAGGCTTTTCTATCAGCATTATTTCATCAGCCTGTTCAGCATTATAACTTTGCTATAGCACATTAATTTCAGTGGAGTGATGCCAGTCTAAGCCTGCTGAGATACAGGCTAACAGCATCAATATTCAAAAAGGAAGAGAGAAAGAAAATAATTTTAGTCTAACTAGAGAAACTCAGCAATAAGTCTGGTGTGCTCTACTGAAGAACGGAAGCTTTTTAAACAAACGATAGTTCATAGAATAAAACGCTGAGGTCTAATCTTTTCCTAAAGAAACACATTACACGCTCACTGTTAATTGTATTTCTTAACTGGTGACAAGACCATAACATTTTCTTTTTCCACGGTTCAGACTCCTGCTGTAACTCTACTACCCCCAAATTAAGTTGCCATTTCTTTGAAAGCAGCTTTTTGAAGGGAGACTATTCTAGCAGAAATATTGCCAAAACACGCTCTCTTTGCACAAGCTGTCTGCAAAACGTGACTTCAATAAAATGCTGCTGTGGAACAACTGAAAAAATTGTTCAACATTTGCTAGGTTTTGGAGCTACCCCAGGCACGAGGGTTAGTTTGTACACTGGAAGTGGGTTTTGGTTTTGTCTGAAACGCTGTGATAAGGGAGACTATGCTGACCTAACCACGACCAACTCCAGGCGAGTCAGAACAGAGGTAGGAACGCAAAGTCAAGACTTCCAGAATGAGGGTACCTTATTTTCAGGCTGCCCAGCTTAAGACTGACTTACCTACTTCCAATGGCTGAGACCGAAGCATTGGTCTCACAAGCACAAGCTTGGGGGACAAAGCTGACCCCCAAAAAGGCAATTAACCTAAAAGGCCACAGTATAATGTAGGACTACGCCTCAGCCCGTTCTCAGATAAAGCTGTCAACAGCATCTTTCACTCCCCAGCTTCTGTTCCCTCTAGAGGGGAAGGAAGGGGGGACATCAGAGCGGGTGAGAGGCAGGAAATATGTCAAGTAGTATTCCGCATATGACCAGTAACGTTTTATCAAACCTGTATGTACACAAGATACAGGTTGTTCTCCAACTTGTGCCTTGCAGTGGAATTGTTTCAGGCAGCATCTGATTGTCTTGCACTTAAGATTACCCACGGTGGTCTTCAAAGTTTGATTTCACTGAAGCCTAGGATTCTTGTGTTACGAAAAGCCGAGCCCACTAGCTGTAGACCTGACTATCTTATGCTTTGCCCGGTTTTGGGGAGATGAATGAGGAGAATAGGAATCTACAGCTGTTTGAGAATCCACAAACGAGACCTAAGGGCAGGCAGGCAGAAAGAAAGAAATGGCCTTTTCTCACCAGCACCTGCTGCTGTGGGAAGGGAAGTAAGTTTGCATTTTGGGTGTTCAGGGAATTTGTTTAAATACAAGTAGATTTTGCACGTGTTGAAGATTGCTCTTCTCTGGGTGATAAGATGTGTTCAGTGTGCTAGGGACGAGGGGTAACCTTGACCACCTTGCTGCAAAACGCGACAGTGTTTCCTCTTCCGAAGGGGGTTTTCCTGCCTGCTCCACCAGCTGCGGTCACCAGAGCAGGGACAGGCGGAGAAACCACCGGCCCAGGCAGACCCCGGCCCACCCGGCCTGGGGCATCCACCTTCAGCAAAAGTGGCAACTAATGCTAAAGAGCATCCCCTCCTTACAGGCAAATTAAGGTTAAAACTCAGTGTAATGACAGTCTAAGCCCTTCGCTGTACCTTTTTACTTCTCTACCGCCTCACGATAACCGAGGGCTCCGTTCCCGAATCCCCACGCCACACAGCGCTCCTGGGGCGGCCCTGAAGGCCCGGAGGAGCACCTGCCACGGCCCGGGGCACCCCTAACCCGCTCCACACGGGCTCCTAAACGCTGCTCCTGCCTCCCCGGGCCTCCTGCGCCCCGCAGGCCCGGCGAAGAGGCCTGGAAGCCCCGCGGCCACCAGGGCCCAGACCCCTCCCCCGGGCTACCTGGGTCCCCCCCCCCCGCTGCCTCCCTACCTTCAGCGACCTGATCTCCTTCCGCCACGGGGAGAGGAGCAGGTTGACGCAGAGCAGCTCCAGCACCTCCAGCGCCTTGAGCAGGTCGGGGAGGACGCTGCCGCCCCGCTCGCCCCGGGCCCGCCGGCACCGCTCCGCCACGCTGCGCACGTCCAGGGCGCCGCGCCGCCGCGGGCCCAGCAGCCGTCGCGCCCTCGCCTTCAGGGAGGCCTCGTCGCACGCAGCCAACTCCCCCTCCGCCCCTCGGGCCGCGTAGTAGGCCAGGTAGTCCCGCAGCACCTCCTCCTCGCCCGCCGGCTCCTTCATGGCGGCGGCGGCCCGCAGGCGCCGCCACCGCCAGGCCGCGGCGCGGCTCGTCCCGCCATTGGCCGCTGCGCCGGCGCGCCGGGCGGTGAGTGGTGCCGGGCCGTGTCAATCAGGGCGGGGGGCGGGCGCCCCGGCGAACAGAAAGCGAAAGGCGGGAGGGCGGAGGGGACGGTGCTGGGCGCTGCGCGCGTGAGTGTGCGCGGACGGGCGGGCGTCGCCTCAGCACGGGCGCGTGGCCGGCGTCGCGTGAGGGCGGGCCGCCATCTTCGCCGCGCTGAGGTGAATCTCCCGTTTCCCGCCCCGCGGCTCCGGCAGCGCGGAGCTAGCGGTCTCCCCGAGTCTCTCCCCCGCCTTCTGCCTCCGCTGTGGCCTCGGTGCGTCCCGGAGGGAGGGGGAGGGAGAGGGAGAGGGAGAGGGAGAGATGTGTGTGCTGTGGGCCCGGGCCTGGGTGGGCGAGGCCTTGTGCAGAGGGGCTGGTGTGAGGGTGGGAGCTGCCCTGATGGTAGTTGTGGTGGTGGGGGTGAAGCGAGACCCTCTGTAACAGAGCAGGCGCGAGGAACGCGCTGTGTTATTCTTTTTATTGTACGCTGCCTCTGAGTTCCTGCACTGGGTTTGGGTAGCGATCAGCCAAAAGAGACTTGTGTTTTCTGCTGTGGGGGCTGAAAAGCTTCACCTGGGATGGGTTTGAAATGGAGGCCGGGTCCAGCAGCTGGAAAACAAGCCTGTCTTTGATCCACCTGATTTTGCTAAGATGGGTTTTTGGAATCTGAATTTTAGAGTGCCTTCCCGTGGTGGCTGTGATGCTGCACACCTGTGTGATTTCAGAAATTAGTGCTGGCATTGGCCTCCCATGGCTTTAATTTTTGCTGTAGACCAGCTGGGCTGGTGTCTTCAGCGGTGTCTCAGCTGACTTGACTTGCTGCAAGTGTGAATTTGACTTGATGGTTTTTTAATGGCTCATCTTATTATAGATTGTCTTCATTACATGATAGATTTTAAAATGAGTGTCTGTCTCCCTGCTAACCGCTGGGAATGTATTGCTGCTTCTGATTAAGGGAAATCTCAGGCTTGCTCTGGACCGCAGTCCTATTTCTTTCTTTCGGAAAGTGGCTGTGTGGTGTAGCGAAGAAACTGGTTTTCTCTCTGACTTTTCAGGCGAGAGGGCTTTCCAAAAACATATGCTTTTGATCGTCATTCCAAGTGGAATGTCATTAGGAAATACTTTTGTAGAATTTGTGTATGGATAATTGCTATATAAAAATTGCTGATCTAGCCAAGAGAGAAGGGGGGACGAGTCCCCATACTACCACCACATGTTAAAATGAGGCCATCTGGCCATCTGCTGCAACGTCTGAGTTTCCTCCCCGACCATATGTGTGTGCACACACAGACAAGCTTGGCTGTGCCCTTAGCAGGGTGCCTGCGGGCAGCTCTGCTCTCTCCCCGCCATATGCAAGACTTTATAGACCCAAATGGGAGGGCTGGGTTTCATGTTTTTGCACACCCGCTCCCACGGGGGGGCGATTGGATTCTTTAACCTTTGCTGTTCTCGTTAACATATAGAATAGCTGCATTTTGTTAAAGACTGGTGCATTTTAGTAGAATGACACAGGGAATCTTGCTTTGTTGCTGGTTCTTTTGAGTGTTTGGCTTTTCAGTAAGGCATAATATAGCTAACACTGAGTTGTCTCATCAATCTAGCTATCGCTGCGTTTTTATTAGTTTCCTAGCACAGCCCCTAAGGATGGGATTTATGTTGTGTGTTTTGAAGGTCCCAATACTTTAAATGCCTGTTCTCCAAAAGGGAAGCTTCATCACTTCCCCAGCGTGTGTGTGGTACCAGTCCCATCACTGCCAACAGGGCAGAGTACTTGCATGTGACACAGGTGCCCGAAAGTCCAATCACAGTTCCCTGAGCTGTGAGGTCTCCCATCTTGCTCCTCCTTCTTCAGTGGATTCTGAAATGTTTTGCGAAGAAGTTTAGCTCTTTTCTGAGTGTATTAATTTTGTTTATTACTGATTTCTGTCTCTTGCAGAAATATGAAATCTTGCTAGGAGCAGAGCTGTGACAAAATAATCTTAATCTTTACAGGGTTCCTCCACTGCTTCATTGTCATTTCAATTTAAATAAAAAAATGTCTCTCCCTTGTGAATGTATTAAGTTCATTTGGAGTGTAACAGAAGACAGAATGTATCAAAAAGTGTTTGGTTGGGTTTTTTTAAGACTACAGGAAGGCAAAAGCCTGGTCATTAGTCCTAAGAGAGAAGAGGAATTCCATAGAAAGGAATGGCCACTTCCAGCTGTGCATGCAAACTGTTGCTATTTCCCTGGAGTTCTAAAGACACAATGCCAATATCCAGTGAATTGCAGCGGGCTGTGTACCTGATTCTTTTTTTCATTGCAGTTGGGCTGATTTAGGCGGAGGAGGGTTATTGAAACAATATTGGTAGGAGATGCAGGAGAACAGATGAGAGAATTTAGGCATTGGACCCCAAACATGAATGGACCACCATGGATACTTTTAGGTTCATTAAAGCTTTAAATTTGTTTGTGCCTTTGCTGGACATGGAAGCTATTTTGCTTGTTACTTTTTCTTGCTTTAACGGAAGTGAGAATATATATCCTATATGGACCTGTCTGAAATCCCAGCTGTGAATGTATTGTATGCTTATGAGTTCAGTAGCCAGTATTCAAGCCTACATTACTGTGAGCTGAGGACAAGGGAAATGAACATGAACTTCGCTAGTTGAGAGGAAGTTTTAATGTGTGAGGTGCTGTTGGGGATTCAGAAAATATGGATTTAGTTTCTGATCTATCTACAATTCCCACTTCACATGTAGCACATCAGTGGAGTTAGAGCTGGAGGTCCTTCAATATAATTGTGATGATGAGTATTTTCACTGAAAGCTTTTTGCTGTGACAACAGTATGGTGTTAGAAATCATGTAGTTCTCAGTAGGTAACTAATGTGGTCTGGGCTAAGAGAATCCTCTTCTCCCAGAGGGTATTGGCAGAACATCTAGGGTTTGGAAAGCTGCTAATATTAAGTGACAAAAGTACAACTGCCAATTCCCAGGCTGTGAAGCAGTGTCAGACGCTGTCAGACAGTGATAAAGAGGGGACATGGGAAGTTCCACTAGAAGGAGAGGACTGAAACTTGGCCTTTCCATTCCTGGTAACGTGGAACTTTCTTTCTACAGTGTATAAAATACTAAATCTCCATTTCCCCACAATTCTGATATCTCATTTCTATATGGCAATGGAGAGCAGCTTTCTATTCTCTGTCATGCAAAACCAAGAAAAAGAATAGCCAGGCCTTTTAACTTTCTTGTTCCTTCTCTCTAGACAGCCAGGTTCGTCAGCCTCCTTGACTTGCAGAGCCTCAGCCTGGACTCGGTTTCCCAACAGAGCAGTGGTGAGTGGAGAGCTATTTTGAATATTTTAAGAATAATAGCACTGTTTGTATTTACAGGCCTTTGTTAATTTTTCTTCTTTTTTCCTGGTAGTATGACATTATTGGCTCATAGTTAGCCCAGTGTAATTCTCAGACATTGTCCTGCAGTCTAACAGGTCACTCTGTGTTGTGTGTTTGTGAATTTGAGCCTACATTTCTCTAGTGCCAAACTCTATTTGTGTTCACTGAATTGCATCTTGTTCTTTCCAGACTGTTTCTGTCTGTCCAAATTCCAGTCCTGTTCTCCTACATATTCCTGCCTCTCCTAGTTTAATGCAATTTGCTGGTTTAATAGGTCCATTCCCTCTTTAAGCTCTGCAATCCAGCAACACTCAGTATTTATGACATAGGTGATCCCACCTGACGCATCCTTTCAAACTAACACAGAGCAACTGATAAATACTCTCTTGTATGATGATTATTATTTTAATTTACATAAGTCTCTGGTTATAATTTTGTGTAGAGAATATTTCTGTAGTTTAAGGAGGGGAATGATTTGTCGGACTGAACCATGACCAATTAATCGGTTTGATGTGGTTTCCATTCAGGAAATAGACTGTTACTCACCTTGCTGTGCTGAGAAGTTATCTGTTTGACTATTTCTGGGAAGATTGGCCTGTTATTTCCTGGCTTTTCCTCTTTTTCCTTGGTGGTATGTTGCCATTTTCCAGTCTCCTGACCTTAGTAATTTTCAGAGGTACCTGAATGTGTTTGTGAGGGTTTCTGATGCTTCTTGAAATGCCTGAGAGTATTTCATTTTTCACTGCAGCAGTACTGCAGTCTCTTCCCTTCCTGCTCTTGCTGAGCTGGGCTGATCCTGGCTGGGCACACACTGACTCGTCCCCCCGAGCAGGAGAGACCCGACTGCTTCGATGGCTACTTATTCCTGTGATCTCTGACAAACGTAAAATCCAAATGTAAGCGGCTGAAGCACGACGTTGCTTAGTCAACAATTGCTTAGTTGTCTGATTAACAGGAGGCTAAAGGCTGTGGGTAGTCCCAAAGTGATACCGATGCAATAAAAAGCACAGAAACTATATCGAATACGTGTATATTCTTTACTAAAAGTTTTGTGTAAAGATCAGTATACTAAAAATCGAAGCAAAAGAGATGACTACAGAAACACAGTATTGTTATCACATTGCAAGAAACAGCATGTCCAAACAATTTTCTTTCTGATGTTAATCATGTAATAAATGAAGGCCTGTGTTAAGCCTGTTTTAGGACTGGCATTAAAATTATGTGAGAGTTTAGGATAAAAGCTGGTAGGAGGATATGAATTTCTTAAGAGGAGCATCAGGAGACACTGACAACTTTGCTGAGATTTATCTGGGATCTTAAATATTCTTCAAGAAATGAAAATATGTTCTTATTGCATCATTACAAGAAATTTCAACACTGTTCCAGTAGTAGCAGCGGAAGCTGTTAGAGCAGCTTCAGAGCTATAAACTTCTCTTTTTAGTATTGTCTGTTTGCAGAGGTATATGGGTTGGATTTGTAAGCTTTTTTTCCCCCAGCATTGTTGGATATCACCTACTTTAAAAGGTTAACAAGAGCAGAAAATCCTAAGCCACTCTTGCAAGTGATTGCGGTAAGGTATCACTGAAGGTAGCATACTCTACTTTTGATTCACAGTTTGTTTTCTAAAGTTTATAACAAATGACATAACCTATACACTTAATGGTAACTTAGAAAAATGCTACACTATGGAAGTGTATGTTTTGGTTGTTTTCTATATCTGTGAGACAGAGAAGCTGGGATGATTTTGATGGTCGAGTCCCTCATTGCGAACTCTTGTGTAGCGTGATAACTAGATGACTTGACTTTATAAAGTGGTATACCACAAGAGGGAGTAGACAGCTATTTGTAAGTAATGCTGCTACATACAATCCAGGTCACAATGCTCAGGATGTGTAGCTGTTATCAAATGAAGAAAGGCTTCGATTAGTTTTCTGTGATTTTAGTAAAGCATTTCTATCATGAGGTAAAATAAATCCTCCCATTTTCATCAGAAGCCTACTTAAAATTAGTATGTTTTGGTAAACCACAGATAGAAAGTTAGTATAAGGCCATGAAATCCCTGTCGGTCAAAAGCTGAGCAGGTTGAAAGGATTCCCCCAAATGCACAGGAGCTGTAAGCATCTGTAATAGAGTAGAGGCTTGCCTGCCAGATGTTAAACCCCTTTGTGCTTGCCTTCAGAAGAACCTTCAGGTTTGCCATGTTACACGTAAGAGTGACTTACTTTCAGGAAAAAAAAAAATCACATTTGCCTTCTAATATTTATTACATTTCCCCCTCCACCTCCCCAACAGCAGCCTGAAGGAAGCAGGGTCTGTTCCCAGTGCCTTACCCTGCTCTAGGCAGGTCTCCAAGAGCTGCAGGAAGGCACAGCTATGAAAGCATGTGCTATTCTGCATAAATAAACCTCTGTGCTTTCCTTCACTTTTTATTTTCCTGCCAATAAAACTGACTGGTACATTTCTATATTGGTTTTAACTTCTAGTCCCTAAGAGATGATGTAGAGTTTTGTTTCTCTTATTGCAGGATAGTTTGCATACCACAAAACTGTTTACGCTAGTACTTTAAAGAGGAACAGTTCTGTCTGTTAAAAATACAAATGTGAAATATAGCCTATGTTCTGGCAATGCTTGCCATCAGTTTTGGAATGAATTTTTGTTGTTTTGGGTGTAGTGTACTGAGAATATTGGAAATCTTGCTGAATTGCAAAAGAATTCTGTTATTTTAGCAAAATACATATTTACTCTCATCTACTTAGTAAAAAATGCATACTTACCTTATCTCATCATGTGCGTATGACTCAGTAATGGTATAATTTATACAGCAGTAAGAACCATATAATTACTTCCCATCTAAGTATTAATTATAATTGTGTCAATCTTTGGAGTGTTGAATGATGATTACAGTTGAAAATTATTTAGTATTTACAGAAAATCTAAGTGCAATTTTAATAATTTGGATGATGCTTCCTTTTAAACACGATTATATATTTACTACACTAATTTTTACATATCCTTCAGTGGGGGCAGTAAACTGAAGTCCATTTTATCAGTGTAAATTTTTTTTTTTTTCAGTGAAAATACCTCTAAGATTTAGTGGTGATGAGCCTCGGATAACTCTGCTAACTAGTACTGGTTGAAGATGTAGTTTAGTCCTTATATGGCGATAGGGTGCTTGTGTACCTTGTCAGATTAAACTCTCACATTTGGAGTTTGTGTGCTGTTCCTGCTAGTGTGCATGTCCGACTTGTATGCTTTTATCTTAGGAATGTGTGAGAAGCCCAGGTCCATGAACAAAGGCTAGATTTGTGGGCAGCAAAATTTCGGTGAAAAGGATCATGCCTAATAGAAGAGGTTTGTTTCTGCACAAAGTGAGGTTCTCTGTTACCGTGCATGCCGAGTCCAGCATCTATTATTTACATCACACTAATGCAGCTACTAGAGGTCAAGGTCCTTTGTAACACTACTGGCTCCTTACTGAAGAAGGAGACCAGTTAGTGCCTGAAAACGCAGTCATGCATGGGAATCGGCATGAAGCATCTTCTGGGATTTCAGACACTGCCCTTCCCTTGGCTCTACCAAGTCCCCGTGAAGGGCATGCTGCTCCCAGGCCTGCACACAGCTGTGGTACAGCTTCCGTAGGAAAAGCCAATTGGTGTTTGGGGTTCCACTGCCACCTCGCCATCATTTGCCACTGCTTTCTTTTGAGGAAGACTTACAGAAGGCTTTGCAGTGGTCTGGAAAGCCTGGTACTGGCCAGGATTTCCAGAGGAACAAGGTGACTATCAAAATATTATAATATTATCCTTGTGGTTTTTTTTTTTTCTCTCCTGTATGGTACTGATAGTCATGTTTTGCAGGCAGCTGTCTGTCTTTGTCTTCTGAAATACATATTTAGACAAAGAACTATTTAAAAATGCTTTGTTGCCACGACACTGAATGAAATGTACTAGTGACACCTACAAAGACAACAAAACGCTCTTCTTTTTTCCTTCTGTTCTAAAACATGCAAAGTATCATAAAATCAACAAGTAGGCTTGACTGGATAACATGTATCTACATTAAGAGTGGCTGATTGCGATGTATTTTGAAATGCTTCAAAAAGGTCAGATGCGCTGCTTGTCACTGCTGCTCTTTTATGCTGTGTGACGTCATGGAACACTTTGAAGCACAAAGAGGGAAGTTCAGGTAAACTTTCAAAATTCACTGTAAAAAATAAAATCCCATTGCACCCCTGTTTAAAGATATAAAATAGGTAAAACTTTCAGAGGTTTTATTCATCCATTTAAATGTTTTTGTTGGTCTGAGTTCTTCAGAAGAATTGAAGGAAAGAGCCACTTCTATTCACATGATTCGGTTCAGAAGGGTCTGATAGTCAGTGGAAGAATTCTTCAGTACTTCCATTGGAACAAGTGGGATGGGGATATTCTGTTCACACACCACCGTCTCGTACAGGGGAGCAGCCTCCAGAGCAAGAGACGACAAAGAGATGGATGAAATGGGCTGCTGCAAGTCCTGCAGCCTGACTGCGTAATTTGCAGCCTGTCCCGTAGTCCCAGGTGCTGCTTCCTCTTCCACGCTAATGTTTATAGATATTTCATTTCTTTGACAAGGGTCCGTAAGAGAATATGGGGGGGGATCATCTGTGGGAATGTATATTTGTGTTGCTCCTGGCCCCACGCATTCATCGTAGCTGAAAGAAAAAAAAGAATTTTCCATTAGATTCCTGTGAAAAATGTCACAGTAGATTATTTTCAGCATAACAGGGGCAGGTAAAGTGAGAAGAAAAAGATTGTCTAGTGTTTTATTTCTTGGCCCACATTCACAGAATCCCAGACTGGTGAGGGCTGGAAGGGCCCTCTGGAGCTCCCCCAGTGCCACCCCCTGCCAGAGCAGGGGCACCTCCAGCAGTGGCACAGGACGGCGTCCAGGCGGGTTTGGAATGGCTCCAGAGTGGGAGACTCCCCCCCCCTCTCTGGGCAGCCTGTGCCAGGGCTCTGCCACCCGCACAGGAGAGAAGGCCCTCCTCAGGTTTAGATGGAACTTCCTATGGTCACGTTTGTGCCCGTTCCCTCTTGTCCTGTCACTGGGCATCACAGGAAAAAGACTGCTCCCATCCCCCTGGCACCCTCCCTTTAAGTATTTATAAGCTTTGACAAGATTCCCCCCTCAGGCTGCTTTTCTCCAGACTAAAAAGCCCCAAGTCCCTCAGCCTCTCCTCATAAGAGAGATGCTCCAGTCCCCTCATCATCTTTGTGCCTTTTTGCTGGGTACAAAGTGGCAGTTCTCCAGCAGTTCCCTGTCCTTCTTGACCCGGGCAGCCCAGAACTGGACACAGTATTCCAGATGTGGCCTCACCGGGGTAGAGCAGAGGGGGAGGATGACCTCCCTTGACCTGCTGGCCACACTCTGCTGGATGCCCCCCAGAATGCCTTTGGCCTTCTTGGCCACCAGGGCACATTGCTGGCTCATGGGCATCCTGTTGTCCCCCAGGACTCCCAGATCCCTTGCCACAGAGCTGCTCTCCAGCAGGTCAGTACTGACCCCTGGGGAACACCACTTGTTACAAACATCCTTACTTACCCTGCCATGTGAGACACTTAAGGGCATAATACTTATAAAGCACATCTCCAAATACCTGACGATAATCCCAGTGGTCTGGGTGAAAGTTCAGACCCCATCCTCCTGCATGAAAGTAAGACCTGTGGCAGCTCCGTTCAGCTGAGGTGCCCGGGGACATGCCCGGGGACAAGCCCAGCTCCGTGCAGCCGGTTAGGCGGGAGCACTAATGCCGCTGGCTCGCACAGAGCTGTGTGCGCTGCACCCCTCGCTGTCGGTGAGGGAGTGAGGCTTTGTTCCTGCTCTCAGCTGCTGGTAAATAGCTGCTTCAGAAAATGGCTGGGGAAAAGGAAGTGGTGTTGCCATTTTATAGTTACAAAATAAGGTATAGAGAGCTTTAGATGGAGTCTAAAGTAGAGTATCGCATCAAATGGTGCCCTCCTGACTCGCAGGTCCCTGGTGCTCAGCCAGCAGTTGTCTGGGTTGCAGATCTGTGCTGGCAGAGGCAGCAGGATTTCTTGCCGAGGTGCAGAGCCGTGATGAATAATCCTGACAGACTCATGCTGGTCATTCTGAGACTCGGCAGACTCCCCGTCACGTTCCTCCCGAAAAGAAGGAACACAGAACAGACCAATTTGTGGGATTTCTATGAGGAGCCAGCTCAGCTCTATCCAGGCTGCATAGTTCTGTCTGTGCCACCAAGCTAGAGCCAGGGGAGACTATTACCTCCTCATCCCACAACTGTGCTCAGCGTTTGCTGTCCCGGTGGGAATGCGGACAGGCACCTTAGATGGGAGCTTGGACTGCACAGCTTAGAGAGGCCCTCGAGGGGTAAATAACGAGCCTGGATAGACCAGCGTGTCTTTGTCCTTGTGTCTTCCCCTGATGTGTGTTGCAGGAAGGGGATGGGAGCGGACGGTGGATATGAGCGGGCTCCGTGCGTTTGGACCGTGCCGTGCTGGTGCTGCGCAGCCTCTGAGCCGGGGGGCTCTGCAGAGCTTGCACTGTGGCCCCAAGGAGCCAGGCGGGGGTCTGGCAGGCTTGTGCTGCACCAGACTGGGGGAATCTGGTCTGTTATCTGGGTGGCCTGCTGTCTGGCTGTCCTAGCGTCACCTGTTTGTCCACAAACTAAAGCTGGCTCCACTTCTGCTATCAAACCAGCCCAGGTCCAGTGGTCTGAAGGAAGGTCCTGTTTTCCTGGCTCACTGGCTACAGGCACAAGTGAGGAAGAGTCATAACATCATGATCTTAAGTGTCGGACCTGCTTTGTTTGTGCCTGCCTTGTTTAACCGTTTCAGGATCTTTTTTAAATCCAATTCTGAAGGAGGGAAGGTTTCTTGTAAAAACCTTCGCCTACTCAGTTAACCTGAAAAGCAATTCTGCTGGAGCCAGATGAATTAAGAACCCATTTCCTCAACCACACTAACTGCAAAGCTATTAAGATCCAGGATACTTCCCGAAACTTAGGATATTTAGCATATGTCTTCCCAGTAGACTGCAGGCAGTGATTCTGCCCCCTGTAATTGCATTACTGCCAGGCTAAACCCCAGCTAATAAACCCTACGTGTAGGTTATAAGCGGCGTGCAGCTGGGCAGCTTGCTTTGGTTAGAGTGAGCTCAAATCTACTGCAATCGACCATGGAGGCCCTGCCTTAGAGAAATACTTGGTTCTGCTGCGCTCATTCATACCTTTCCCTCAGAGCGCTCCTGTGGATTTTGATGGTACTGTTCCTAGTCTGGGTGATGGAAGTGTTTTTTGGGAAAGGGAAAGGTAAGAAAGTGAAATCTTCGTAATAGGTTATTAAATAACTCAAATATCTACAGGTTTTTTTACCTCCCTCTTATTTTTATATTCATGAGGACAATGGTTTTAAATTCAAGCTAGAAAATTTCGATTCCCTATCAGAAAGAATGGTATGTCAATCTCAACTCTGTTCTGAAAATCTTGACTAGGGCTGCTAGATACTTCAGAAACAAGTCCTGGCATGTAGGAGATCAAATTGTTTTTGGATAGCATGTGGAAAAGATTTCACTCCAGCTTCTACTAAGTCCACTGAAACTTTCAAGCATACCCGGTATTATTTTAAAAGGTCTCGGCCCTCAGTCAGAGATCGAGGACCTGATGTCCTCAACGATTCATGAGCTCAGTGAGAGTAAAGGAAGAGCCACTCTTGGCAGGGTTACTTTCTAGGAGCTGCATCTTTACTTTATTTACATTTTGCTGACCCCAAAGCCCAGTGAATTTATTTAAAATCTTTCCACAGATTTTGACTGACTTAATCAGGCTAATGAAGAGCACCTACTGGGTCCTGTTACCATAGTAAAAGAATTTCAGTTTTGAAAAGCCCACAGTAATGTGAGTTTCAGGGTGGAAAATTTTGAATCCTTTTGCTGAGACACAAAAGGGAAGAAGCTTCTGTGTCTCCTGATTCTGGAACCGGGCCCAGCACAAGGGAAATCTGCCACTGACCTAAAGGAGAAATGGGCACAGTATGAAACTTCTACTTACTGTTGTTATCTGATCAGCTGCATTTCTTTCCCTTGGATTTAATTTAATATCTTTCGTGGACCATAGCTCAGCTCTGTAGAACTAAAATGCTCGGTAGGCTAAATGGCAAAATGATTGTGAAGGAGACTTCTAAGCATCAAGACAAATGGGTAGCCAGTTATGATATTCAAGACCTGGCATTTTAGTGTTTAATTCCAATTATCAATATATTAGTGTTAGGGCACTTTTTCTTCCCATATATGATGGATAAAAAAGAATTCTGTCTTTTTATCCAAACTCGAATGCGAGTAATGTTCCCCCCCTCATTTTTGGCAATTAAGTTCACATTTTAAAAATTGAATAGGTCAGGAAGGAACACATGCCAGATTTTCAATTAAGTAACTTTTGGCACCTTCACAGCTGTACCTACAGATCGCTGTGGCCAAGGAGGCAATTATAAATCAGTCAAATAGCTTTTTTTTTTTTTCTCTTAAAAAAAATAACTTCTTGTATTTCATTAGCAATTTATGATCTTGATAATCAGCTTCCTGTGTTCTCTTCTAAGCGTGGTATCTTTGCTTGTCATGCTGACATTGCAAACTGCTCTTGCTATGATACTGGTAGTGGAGGCTACAGATAAGGTTCCTAACATTTTCTGTTGAGGATAGAAAGGAGATGAATTAAGGTCATACAAGCAACTTTAACTTTGTATTTTTTCCCTAGCTTCTAAGTGTTTTGTGGTTGGAGTTTTTTTAAATTTGTTTGTTTTTCCAGCCCCTCTGTTCAAGAGCCACAGTAATTTGGTTGTGCTTTCAGAGTGCTGTTGTAGAGGTATTCCTGTAGTATAACTAATGAATTATCAACACTACAAGCATGAATTTTATTTTGCAGACAGGAAAGCACAGTCTCTCCTTCAAGGAGACCATAATATGTAAAGTTATGCAACTAGCCTTTACCAGATTTTTTTCTTACTAGATGATTCTAAGCAAGTATTATAAGTAATACACAGTTCAGCAGGCACCCACTGTCCATGTATGTTGGTGGTTGGAAAAGCATTCCTCAAAAGATTGAAAGGATTACTTATAAAAAATTGTAATAGCACTCACTTCTTGCAGTTGATTACCATGTACTAATTTGAGTGATACTGGACTAAATCCTTACTGTTCTCTTAAAATAAAGCTTCATGTCTGGGGAGAAGAGGTGAATGGACTCTTGCATTTTACTGCAGTGAGGTGTGCATCACAAACCAAATGGTACTGCTAAGCTGTCCTGCAGTGTGAGGTCTGCACCTTTGACACAGCTTTTAGGTTTCTTTCTTTTCACTTGTAAACAGCGCAAACTAGAACAGAATGAAGGAGATAGATAGTTTCTCATCAGCTGGTACCTCGATACCAGAGGGGCCAAGAGGTGCTGTGTAATGATGGCAACCACTAAAAAGAACCAGTGCATCCGTAACAATCAGTAACAATGATTCCTAATATTAAAATTATACTGTTATGTGCAAGTCACTTAAGTATGGTAACTACTGCTGTTGATTTCAGCTGAGTGGTGGCAGGTGTAAAGCTCAGTGATGTGTAACGCTGTGGTTTCAACACGAGCCAATGTCCATGTCACTGAAAGGAATGCCCTGATGCAGACTCCTGCTGTTTTCCTTGTACTCCTTCCTCCCAACCGTGATCCCTGATCTGGAGCTAAATTGGCAAAAAAGTTGTGTGTGTGTGTGTGTTTTGGGGTTTTTTGTTCGTGTGGGTTTTTTCTTTTCCTTTTTTTTTTGTTTGTTTTGTGTGTGTTTTTTCTGGGCCAGCTTTCTACTGATGTAGCTACCTGAGTTGGAAGCTCACAGCATAGTCAGATGGGCATCAACGCAACACAAGGGAAGCAGAAGAAGTGTAAGAGATGGGGGAAGTGGGGTAGGTCTTAGATCACAGCTCACAGGCAGAACTTCTTAGCCATATCATAAAAGTGCAACCTCCGTAACTGCTAAGGGAATGACACCTACATATATATGTGTGTGTATATATGTTTTGCAACTGAAAATGCAAAAGCATGGAGTTTGCCTAACTTAAGTGGAAAAACAAAATACTTGTTAGTCTCTTGCAAAAAATAGTTATGTTTTATCTGAGAGATTTAGTTCTGTGAAGTTATTGTACACGTAAAAAGTAGCTGATGCTTGAAGTTCAGTACAGCAGTCACAGGAAAATCCTTCCAGATGAGAAAGCAAATGCTTTTGAAAAGTATTATGTTACCATAACTTAATAATGGACCACAGGAACTCATTATACTTCATCTCATGAATATCATGCGTCTCTTATTCGGCCCTAAAAAAAAGATTCCTTGATTACAGTACAGGTGGTGAATTCACTTTAACCCATATTTTTTTTTTAAATTATATTATCTTATGGTTCAATGTATCATACAGGCAGTCATGAGAAGGAAGGGGTTACTGACCATGAAATGTGCTGTTGTCTACACTTACTTTTTTTTTTGGCCTTGTTTCTTGTCAGAATAACTTAATTGTCATTGTAGACTATGCTATGGAGTTTTTAAGGGATAATTATACTAGGAAAGGCAAGGAGGGCTGATGTCTGTTAACATCATCTTACCGCATGTAAATGTGATCTGCAAAGAGAAGACTGTTGCTTAAAAAATATGGCAGCTCTTCAAGCTGACCTTGTTGACTCAGAATGTTGGGGGGGGGGGGGAATAACTTGGTGAATTTGTCAGGTCTTATTGCAATAAGTATTAGGATAGTTTTGTTGCTAAGGAAACCCAAAAGAGCTCATTTAATTAGCTGTCATTCATAAATGATGACCTACTCTCTGGGGAAAGAAGAAGGTTCTACTTACACAATTTTTTAAGATGCAAACAATAGCTAGTGAAAAAAGGCAGATCTAGGGAATGAAGAATTCTTCTTTGTGAAATAGATGTCTTTTTATTTACTTCGTTCATTTGTTACATGTTATGACTCTACCAAAATCGCTCCTGTTGCATTGTTTCCATTTTGCTGATAACTTACTGTCTTCTTTTAATAATGGTAAACAGAACCACTAAATCTGGAAAATACATGTGCTGACAGGTTTAAGCTATGATGAAAACAACACAAAGGATGTTTATATGATGTTGTTACCTAATAAAGAAAAGCTGATATTAGTACAAATACACTGTAACTCTCTAAAAGGAGGATCAAAGGAAAAAAATGATGTGTTTGACCATGAAAGTAGTCAACTGATGATGCTATCTCTGATCGTGCAGTCTGCTAACAGCTGGGTTTGTAAGACAGCAGCTTGGAAATCTGTCAGTGTTTCCTTTGCGGTGTTTTTTCTTAGATTACGCATACTCTTTGCTGATGTGTAACTACCATGAAGAAATGTATCATTTTTGACAGAACTGCTCTTATAGTGACATATGTCACGAGACAGGATGTTTTTCTAGGTTTACTTTTGATAATGACAGTTTCCATTTGAGATACTAGGTGCATTTACTAACTATATTTGGACTTTTCTTTTGCATGCTTTGCAACTGATTTATTAAGCATTAGTTTAATATTTTCATATAATAGCAATCCATTCCATGTTACTGATAGACTCAGTCATTCACTTAGTTTAATTCTTCAACAGTGACTTAGAATGAAGAGCCAAAACATTTTTCTTGATTGAAAAAGAAACACCCCAAACTGTTGGGGCTTCGTAATAAGGAGGATGATAGTGCAAGAATAAGCAAATGTAGTTAAGTAGCACCTCCTCTTTGCCTTTTCAGTCTTCCTAGTTAGTGTGTTTGTATGAAACCAAAATCCATCTGTCTCTGGGCCTGGGTAATATTACATGAGAATTTTTTACCATGACTGATCCCAAATTACAGTGGGAGAGCGGGTGAATAATAAACATGGAACACCCAGAGATCACCCTGGAACATGGGAAATTCCATCTCAACCTGAGGAGGGCCTTCTCTCCTGTGCGGGTGGCAGAGCCCTGGCACAGGCTGCCCAGAGAGGTGGGGGAGTCTCCCACTCTGGAGCCATTCCAAACCCGCCTGGACGCCGTCCTGTGCCACTGCTGGAGGTGCCCCTGCTCTGGCAGGGGGTGGCACTGGGGGAGCTCCAGAGGGCCCTTCCCACCCCCACCAGTCTGGGATAATGGCCAGCAGTGCCAGCCAAGCCAGGGCCTGGGAGGAACAATCCAATGCGCTGTAAAAATCACGGGGGTGTTTGCTGGGAATGTTCTGTCCCGTAAGTTTGAAACGCAGCTATTTAAACAAGGGGGAGTCTCCTCTTAAGGTACTCTGGAGGAGCCTCTCTCTTTGTATTAGCTGTAGAGCGACGCTGATCTCCTAACTTAATTGAGTTTTAAGCTCCCAGAGGTGTGGTAAATGCGCCTCCAAGGTGCCTCTCTGATCTTCGAGTAGGCAACCATGAACAGATAACACTGTTCTTTTCTGTTTTCATGTTTCTAAATGCTAAAAAATGTAACCCAGGGTATTGTTCAAGGACACATCTAAGGCTTAAGTAACTTAACCCTTGAAGAGACAGGAAACCTGGAATTATTTTTTTTTTCCTTTTTTCTGTTCATAGTTATTTCTGGAATTTCCCATTCCCTGTAACTACAATAGGACTGTTCGTGTTAATAAGCACTAAAAGTCTGGATCTCTGCTCTGCACTATGTGTCAAGATAATCTTGAGGAAGTTGTGACTCTTTGAACAAATATTCCAGATGAAAAATGAAATTGAATGTAAACAGTGTTTTCATGAGAGCATATACCAGATAGCATTTCAAACTGATATAATACAGTTTCAACATAACTGTGCAGCTTTAAAAAATTAAATAAAAGAAGTCATTCTGTGATGATGATTTTATATGATATGTTTCAGCCTGGCATTAATTTTATATTTAATAAGAATGACTTGATCATAAGCAGTGTTTAGTCTCTGGATTCCTGTAACCATTATTCACTAAATGACAGTGAAGCTATGGGCACTGGTTGAGTAATAATAATCGGTTAAGATGAATTTATTTCAAAATAATCTCTTGTAGCCTCCCAAGACATGGAGCTAATCCACAAACAAAGTTCTAAACAACAGTACCAATTTTTGCATGTCAGTAGGAATCCTTATATGCTAATATTTGAGGAAGTATGCCATGTGACATGTTTTTGGATCATATTCCTAGAAAGGGTGTTTCTTTAATTATTCTGGGAATGAAATCTGAGCAGGTGAAGGAAATACTAACTGCAGTATGCAATGGAAAGTCTAACTACTGCAAAATTAGAGAAGAATACTCCTTTTTTTCAGTACTATAATCAATGACTTAACAGTTTTAAGTTGTGATTGTTCTGCATAGCACAATAATTTTCTGGTTGGAAATGCTTTGTGCCTCTCTTCATCAGGTTCTTCTGCTTTCACTGCTGCAGGAGTTTTTTTACGTGCAGCGATAGTTTGCACTTCTAGAGTGAAACTGGGACAGGTGTAGAGATGATAAAGCATCCCAACAGCTATTTTTTGATGCCAGAAAGCTAAGAGAACTTTGTGGCTTAGCCTCACGACGTGCAGGCTGAGGTATGAGATTTTTGACTACAAATACAAGAAGCAAGTAAAGAGAAAGGCATCGGTATTTAAGAGGAATGGGAATGCCACAAAAAGGAACTATCATAAAATGGCTGTAAACAAATTCAAGCTGGAAATAAGAAGGTTGCCATAATAATTAGGAAATAGGTCTGTCCTTGGGTATTCTGGAATGAGTATAATGGGGACAAAAGATCCTTGCAAAGTCTGTTATGGAATAGGTCAATTTCTCTTAAAAATGATCGCTTGCATGAGCAGGGGTGGGATGGGGTAACTGCAGAAGATCCTTTCAAGCCTATATTCCTCTGACTGAAACGGCTCCCTGAAGGATGCTTTGGTAGTAGAAAATAGCAAGATGAAGGCAGCTTGAGGGAAACCCTGTCCAGAGAGCAGGTAGAACTTGATGGTGCTGCCACGGGTGTGGTGGCATTCACATCAGCTGAGAACCTCGCTAGGGCAGGGCTCTGTTTAGAGGTACCCCAGAGACACCTGAGATACCAGTCCAGGTACGCTTGTTGGTGTCTCGCTTGCGGACTCTGACCTCTCAAGGGCTGGCTTGATGCCGGGCACTAAGGCAATTTGCCTGTGCTCACTAGATGGGCTGGGAAATGTGGGTGTCATGTAAAAATCCCTTCACAGCAGGCAGCAACTAACTAATCATAAAGCAATTAACTTGTTTCTATATCTAATATTAACTAGGAATAGCACTAGGATGTGAAGGCTTTGAGGGTCCAGTTGCTCAGAATTTGGAGCTGAAAGAATTGAGAGTTTTATCTCGTGTCTTGATTTCTACTTGATTTAAAACTGTCGTATTTCCAGTGGTATTTTGTACTTTACTGACTGAAAATCTCAATGAGGGTATTGAAGCGAGATCTGAACTTCACCACAAATGTCCATCTCATGCTTTGCCAACTGTCATTGTAATGTGCCAAAAGCTACTTACCTGGCATGCTTGCAGGAGAAGTGGCCTTGGCAAAGGAATACAGCCCAACATAGCAAGTTACTATGTTAGTTTCCTGCAAGCCTAATTCTGTCTTTCAAGAAAATCTAGGGTTCAAGCCCTCTTCCCTCTGCTACAGCTAACTTGCTTCCTCAGAAGTGGGGGATGGAAAAGAATGTCTTAAAAAAGAAAATAGCTTAAGTAGTTTGCTTTTTTTTTTTTGGTTTTCATATTTAGAGGGAAATCAGGGTCTGTCTTTAAGACAGGAGCATTTCCTTTTGCCCCTTTAAAGTAATTTTTAAATGGATTTGGCTGTTTAAACAATGCAGACTGAACATGGGTATTAAGAGTACTGGAATTTATCCAGCCTAAACAAGACAATTTTCTCTAGAATTGATTGTATATAGATTAGGCAAGATGACCAGATGAGGTAGAGTGAGCCACTTAAACAAGCAAAAAAATCCCCAATGTGTTCTAATGTGAATACTAGAATAATGGGTGACTAACAGGTTTTTACCGTTGTGTGCCCTGCAGGACACATTTCAATGTGAAATACAGAGAGGACTTTTGTGGCTTCCATTAAAACTATTCCTGAAGCTAAATCCCTCCATCGCGCTCCAGAGTGATTCCTCAGTGATGTTCTGTATTAGACAGTCATGAGTCACAGATGAAAAAGGCGATAACCTTGGTTGCCTAAAGCTCTGTACATACCATTATATCCAATCACTAAGGAGTGAAAAAGCACTTAGTCGGGTAGGGTGAAATGCATTTCCTCTGGCCAAAAGGTGAAAAATTGATAAAATTCCGTTCATGCAGGGAACCTCAAATCTCCTCACTGTTAGGATTTTAGAGACTCTCATAAGAAAATGCAATCATTTTTTATTTACTTGGTCCTTGATTGGTACTGTACTTCAAGCCATTTAAAACATGTAAGCTCAAATTATTTTTAAACAGCTTTCTTATTACGTATATATAGAAAGATAATTAGGAAAGTTCACTATAAGTGTGCATGTTACAATGAACTCTGGGCACAGTGAGCAGGAGCTTGTGATTTCTATCTATAAAGATACTATCCACGTAGTGTGAGCAGCATGTGTTCAGGATATATAAAACAACAACTACAACCATCTTGATCAAACTCCAGAAGACTTTTTTGATTAAAGGTCTGCTGCCTGCCATATAATTCTGAATAATCCTCTTGATTTTTCTTTTTCTTTCATTCTTCTTAAAAGTTTAAAAGCTTAAAAATTCAATTAGATGATTTTACTCATACCATCACAGTGAATGTTGAAAAAATTGGCAAATACTGGATTTACAGGCTCTCCAGTATTTCTTTCAGTCATATTTACTATGATGATAGGCTGTGGCAGGAAGATTGGTCTTATATTTTGTCCTGGTTGAATTTGTTCAAGTTTCCTAATTTGGGAGGAGAAGAATTCTGTGGTTTAGAATTGTTGCTAGATCACCTGGATCGAGTTTCTCAGATGCCTCAAGTTTCTTAGAAACAAATACTTTGCTATCTCTGGTTACACAGACTATGAAACATTAACTTAACTTCCAGCACTGCTACAGGTATCTGTACGTGTTAGAAACAGGCTCTAAAATACAAACCCCAGTATCTTGAAACTGCGTAGTTCATACCCACTGTGTTTTGTTTTTATATTTCCCTTCTACACCTTGTGTAAAATCAATCTGACAGATGCTAACACAGATCTGAGATTCATTAGAAAGTCATTAATTATCCTAAAGGGATGTTTATGGATAGGAGCGCTGTATATTTTGGGCTGTCAAGACAAATTGACCAAATAGCTTCTGTGTAACCACCCTGCAACTATGTCAGGCTAATGACAAAACTCAGTGCATGGTATTCCTCTAAATCTAACGTAAAATCTAATGTAAGAAAGTGGTTAGTGGAAGTGTCTATGGTGATAATCCAATTGAACTGCAAATGAAATTTGTGATTTAGATATCAAAGCAACTAAATTATTAACACCCAAGGCATTTTCCATAAATTAATTTCCCAATTAAAGTTTTTATAGAAATAGTATTTTGTATTGGACACTGGATTGGAGCGTGGAGAGCGGGCAGTCCTGGGCAGTTAGCTCTCCCTCAGCCATAGGAATGGGTACTCTGACTCTTTGTTTCATCAGCCTCCCCCTAAAATTCCTCTTCCACTCATTTCATTGTTTAAAGCCCAACTGTAAAACCTAATGAGAACATTCTAGATTGATTATAATCACCCCCTTGGCCCAACAGAGGTGTTGTGCTTTCTGCTGAAATCATTTCAGGAAGTATGGTTTTAGCAAAAATGGGAGGCTCAAGAATACTTAGCCCCGCAGCCCCTGCTATGCAGGGCTGTAATGCTCTTGCCTCTCGCAGGCTGTATTAGCACAACATGGTTAAATGCAGCCTTGGTGTCTCCGCTCGTGGCGGCCGGTCACTAGTTTTCACTCACTGAGCTCTTCCACTTCAAATACCTGTTGAGAGCTATTTGCCGACACAGTTGCTTTCCTCGCTGCTCTTCATTTCTGTTCTGTTTATGCTAGAGTTGCATTATTAGCTTTTGGGCATGCTAGTTTAGCTTTAAATTACATCTTGCACTGCATGAATTAGAAGGAGGAATTGCATTAATTTAGCCAGTGCCACATTTCAGTAAACCTGCTTTTCAAAACATCGTATGTAGCAAGACTGATGCCAGTTAATATTTTAAATGCACAAGGTCGAGCATGTCTTGTTTATGCTTCAGGGCCATGTCTGACAGTCAGTTTCCTGCTGTTAGCACCCATCAGTCCAAATAATCTCCATACTCTACTAATTAGAAAACAATGCACTTCAGTGCTGTGCCATGGAGGAGAGCGTAAAGGTAGCTATACAGAAATTTTTCAGGCTCTTACATAATGCAATGTATTCATACAATGCTCTTCTGAACAGCAAGTTACAATGGAATCTATAATGTATTAATAGTAAGTTTAAATGTCTCTCTACGTAGCTTTGCTTTCAGCCATCTGCTAAGCTCTAGTCTTCCTGAAGTTTTCTCCAAGCTGGGTTGCTAAGATGTAAAACTTAATAAGATTTTGATAATTTGCCAAAGCTACTTTTCCTAAAATATTTAACTATGGTAGCAATGAGAAAACAGCAAAACCATTGACAACAATCTTTACTTTTGACCTGGGATGCAGAACTGGCAATTAACGGGGTGAGCAGTGTTTGCGTGTGTATGCAGTGTCAGGTCCTGGGCCCCTCGGGGCCGCAGTCCACTCAGCCCAGAAGGGAAGCTTGAGGAGCAGTGGTTGGATACCTTTATGTCTCTCTGGTCCTCCTACTGATGCCCAGAATAGCTTCTTAGAAGAAGGCAGGACATAAGATAGTTAACTTGTGCCAGGCTTATTACAGAAATTGCTGGAGAATTTACAGGAAAGCCCAGATCATCTAGAGCTGTCCTGTATCTGCTTCCAAACAGGGAACTCCATGGAGGTGGAAAATCCTTCTCTGGGCCTGTTTCAAACTGGAAATGGAAGCAACCTTTGGTATAATCTTAGGAGACCTGTCTGCTAAAGAAGTATGTTCTCAGAGCTTGTTCACAGGAGTCTGAGCTTGTTCTCAGAAATCTGGCCAGCTGCCCACTCAAGTTGTTGCTTGGGTGTCAGCTGGCTGGCTTTTATTAGTAAAGACTTGTGGGTGTGGGTCCAAAAACCAGTCTACATTTCTGAGTGGATTTATATGAAGTTCTACAAATTTAGATGCCAGGCTCGGAATAATTTTTCACATGTCAGCTTTCTGCTAAAATATTTACACCGTCTCTAAAAGCCCATATATTATCTGGTATGACTTTGTAATACGCAAAGGGTTGCTTGTAAAACATGCATAGAATAGAAAAAGCAAAGATCTATATATTGTATGTTCATACTACTGACTCTGTCTACACTGCATACGTATGCAAGCAATCAGAGAGGGACTGGCCTTGTGAGTATACGTGTTTAACCAGTCTGCTTAAAAGGAAGAAAAGGAGAGGAAGGAAAAAAAGAGGAGAGAGGGGCACAGCTGCTCAACCTCAACCATTACTTGCTGTTTGTAAGATACACCACTACAGAAAGCCTGAAGCGATATTCTGTTTAAAACAATTTCTGTTGGGTCATTGGAGGGAGTAACTGAATTCCTTCATTTATTAACCTCAGGGTGCATGAGGCACACAGGGGAGATACAGACGGCCTAAAGTGCAACTCTTGTCACTTGTGATGGCTGTTCTTATATCCTTGTGTATTTCATCAATATGATAAATTTTAATGTGACGATTAGTAAATGAGAATTGGCTGTACACATGCATTTATTTAGTAAAGATATATTCTGTTAAGGAAGGCTTGAACTTAAACTAAACAAAGTCTGGCTGTGTTTAGTGTGACCTGCATGTTTGTAGTGGGTGTAGGTCTAGCAGTTTTATTTTCTTCTTTGCAAGTGCAGGACTATACAGGTTGTATAGTATGGGCTATAATGGGCTATATACACTATAATGGACTATAACACTCAGAATCTTAGAAAAGTGCTTACCGTGGAGGTGAATCGGGATACATGACGTTGACCTGAGAAAGCGTATCCAGATAGGAACCAAAATCGAAAGCTGGGGGAAACTCCTCCATGCAGGTGGATCTCAGCTCTCCAAAAGAGCCACCATAAGAGAAGCCATCTGGAGCTGGAAAACAAGCCATTAATACTCGCTGCTCTCTTCCTCCATGGTGGATTCTCTGAGACAATATCACTGTTTAAAACACTGCCATGAATCAGAAAATAAAACCTATCTGAGGCAGAGGAATTATTGGTGTTCTGGAACAATCAGGTTCCACAGGACATTTCTATTCCTTTAAGAGCGAGTTAGCGTCATCTGTAGATGAACCGTGGTCTTTCAAGCTATGGCACAGGGACTATATATTTAGTGCTGCCCTACAAGGTGCAAGTGCCTAAAGCTTTTCTTGTGCCTCAGAGGTTGAAAAGGAGTGTCAGTTCTGCTGCGTGCAGCTTCAAACATTAGCAGGATAGCTGAAGTTCCCAGGAGTCGCACAGATTGAAACTTTGACAATTCTGTGAAGGTTTTTCAAAGGAGGCTTAGGTGTTTGATTGTTGGTATGTGTCTTGAGAAAATGCTGTTCTCAATAAAAACACTCACAAAAAGGGGAAAAACGGGATAATAGTAGAGAAAATCACCTGCTGCCTGCTTCACGGCTTTCTTAATGCTTTCACACAAGAGCCTCATAGCTCCAGAAATACCAAGAACTTAACGCTGTCTTCTGTCTTTGAGGATAGTTAGTTAATGCTCAATATTTCGGGGCAGATTTCCATAAGAATGTCCCAAATTGTGGAAATGCAGCAATCTCCACTGCCCTGCCCCCCCGCAATTGTCTTAAAAATAAAGTGATCTCTCCTTTTCACTCGATGCATTAAGATAGTACCTGGAGAGAAAGGCCAGCTTCTAAAGTGACATCAAAGTAGCGTCTCTCTCTCGACCGAGGGTAAAGGGCAGGACTCACTAGAACTGCCTGTTCCTCCTTCTGGCAGTTTTCACCTCTGCCAATTTATTCTCGAGGAATTTACCGGGACTAATCCAGTCTATCATGCACTGTGCTTCCCTTTTGCTTGAGAAGTGAAGGAAGCCAACTTCCCAGCGACTCCCACTCCTCCCCTGCTGGCCAGCGGAAGCATGCTGAGATATTAGGATGGCGTGTGCTAATGTAAAATTCTCACTTGGGTAGACTAGCACAATTTAGTTTCAGATTATTCTTTTGAATTTCTCTGAAAATATCGCCATGCTTTTCTTTTTCCATTTCTCTAGCACTGTTATTTCTAACAAGCAGCTTGAAAATCGTCCTTTATGTTTTCGCCTGGCTGCAGGGTTTTTTAAAGAACATAGCAGTAGATTTAAATGTGGTGATTGAATCTTAATGGTCAGTATTTTATCATGCCAAAATATTGTTGTGCATGGGTAAAACAGTAACTCCAATTTGGATTTAACTATTTAATCCCAAAGTTAGCTGCTGAAAAGTAGGAAAAATAGATGTTACCATAATAGTAGACATTAGTTTTTTGTATTCTTTTTTCCCTTTTTCCCTTTGTACGTTGCCATGGGAGTTTGCCTTTCACTTGGAGTCTAAAATTTATTCCCAAAACGTAGACATTATTCACTTATTTGGATAAAAGTTTCTGGAAAAGCCAAAAATAATTGTTCCTGTCTCCAGGTGGACAAACTGATCCTAGGAAATGTGTTTCCTCTAGACATGAAAATTCCTGGTCCAAATAATTAAATGAAGTCAAATTGACTTCAGTGGATACTTGATTGACTTCAGTGAAATCAAGATTTGAGCCAATGCATTTTTATGAGGCTCACTATTATCTTTTCTATATAAAGAGAAAAAGCTCAACAATACTCAAAGAACTGTACTGTCATAACAAACAGCAGATATAGGAGCCTAACCACAGATGACAGAAATTGGTGATGCTCTACTCATTTCATTAATCTACTTATCATTGGAATTTTTACTAGCTGAAGACTTGCAAAGTAACTTCTTGTAACTGTTTTTTTTCCTTAAGTATAAAAAATAATCAGATTCTGTCATATCCTTGACAAAGGGGCTTTTAACTTCTGGTCAGCAAATCCCAAATTGGCCAAAAATATAATTCTACAATTAACTCCTCCATATTCCAAAATCCTTTTAAAGTATGGGGGATTTTTGTCAGGGCATAGGGGGATACGAATTGGCACTTTTTTGATAGCAAACCAGTCTCTTTAATGATGATGACAGTTGTAATGACATTGATGTCATTAATGATGTAATTAACGATGGTGACGGTTGTCATGACATTTTGATGCCCTGTTGTTCTGTTTATATCCAGTTATGAACTTTTGTGGTCAGAAAAGAAGGGATTGCCCAGTCATTCATTGTTGCGGGTCGGCGCAGAACTGAAAAGACGCCTGGCTTTCCAACACATAGAAATTGGGTTATATGCTATACCAAGGCTACAATGGCATACGAAAATAAACTATCGGGAGTCTAGTGATGGAGAAGAAATCTTATACTGTATCAAGAGAAAATAAGCTCTTTAAGAAATGCTGTTGGCATTGGCCTTGTTTACATTAACCATTAACTATGGAGCTTGTACTATGGGAATTCAGTGCCAGCACAAAGATGTTATTAAACTACAAAGCTGCCTGTGACCTACTCGTCCTATTTTTTAATTATTTTATTTTTTTTCCCTTGCACAACAGCCAGATGCTTTTTGTTGCCTGTAGCACCAGACATTAATAAAGTTAAACATTCTCTTGCTATAACTAGCTATCTTACCATAAACAGCATCTCTCCTCAGATGTGGGTGTCTTAACCGTCCGTCCTTGCGCAGACTGCCAACGATGATTGTAACGCAGGACAGAAATAGCACAAGTCCGATCACTACTCCAGCCACCAGAAGGGGTGAAACAAGTAAACTGGTGTCATTGCCGTTTTCACTGTAGCTGGGGAATTCACTGGTTGGGCTGCTCTGGTTCAAGTGAACTTCTGTACAGCAGAGAGAGAAAGAACGTGTGAGTTGTGAAAAGAGACATTTACAAAGTGTGGTTATAGGGATGCCAAAACTAAAGGCTATCAAAGCCCGAAGAGACAGCCTGAGACAGATCCATTGTACGAATTAATGCTCTTATGGACAACCTATTTATTAGACCAATTTCTGGAGCTGTTAGTAACTGACTCTGGGGGAGTCACTCGGCAGTCATTTCCCTGTTTTTGGGGAATATCCTGCTGGAGTCAATGATGTCTGTTACATAATGGCAATTTTGATTGCTTAATCCTGGAAAGATTCTTTGTATCATGAATTGATTGATACTGAAAGAACTTCTGTCCACAAGGAGGAATGTGGAGACTCAAAAATTTGGGCTCTGAGCAGCACAGGAATTGCATGTTGTTACTAGGTGTGAAAAGACTCCAAGGTTTTGCGGAGAAAGTTTTGGGTGAGAGTAGAACAGTGGAGCATGCTTTTGTAGCACAGGGGATGCTTTAGATTGGGGGAGGAGTCAGCATCCCAAGAAACTGATTTGGAGCAGAGGGGGCAAGAGACCCATTCAGAGTGGGATTCTTAGTGTGGCACTGGATTTTCATCAAAAAATCTGCCTTTTTTGTAGGCAGAAGCTTGGGCAATATGGCAGTGCTGTTGGTCCTTAACATCTAATAAATTGTTGAAATAGAAAACCATCACAATGAGCCCTTAAAATTTACTCATTAAAAACCTGAAAATGACTAAACTTGATTTATTGCCCTTTGGGCTCCCCCATATGTTTAAACAGTAACCCAAGGATGGTACCAAACCTGCGCTTTAGTTCAGGCTTTCCTAGTGTTCAACCTGGCTACACGCCTTGCGGAGAGTTAGGTTTGGTGCGGTTCTTCTCCTTTCAGCCTCCCTCGTTCGGCCTGATACTGTGCAAGGAAGGAGCTGTGTGGGCACACAGACCTGACCCTAAAACAGCGTGGAAGGACTGTGGTGCAGCAGGCAACCGCAGACTGAGCTGAGCCTAAACCACGACACTCGTGCGCCTCTGTTCCGGACAAGCAGTTCTACACAGCAACATTACTACTCTTACTTCCACCTCATCTTGATTTTTCAGTTGAAATGCACTCCTATTGTATGCGGCAAAAACTATAACTGCTTTCCTCTGTTAAAAATATATATCTAGATGCATTATTTAAGATCAATAATAAATCTGCTTAAGGGAGAAAAATGGAAAATGCAAGATTATCCCAAACTATGAAAAGTCAGAATAACTCCAGTAATTTATTCGCGAGTCAAATATCCTTTTGAGAGAAGCTAAAGAGAGAGTATCAAAAGTTAAACAGTAAGTTTCCTCTAGAGAATCAACCGGTGACAGATGATTATCCATGTGAATTGATTGCCCATAGAGGTATTTATGGGGGATTGCACTGCTAATGGAGGGGAGGTAAATGTTAGAAATGATGGGAAAAAGGATTCAGGATTTAAGCAGGGATTCTATCTGCTGAAGTAAAAGGCTCCATATGTTTATTTGTGGACAAAAGTTTGGGCATGCAAATTTGGGCTTACGTCTTGAAAACAAGTTGCAGTAAGCACCCATTTCCTATCCTCAATCCACAGCTTATAAAAAAACAACCAACAAACCATCCACCCATCCACCCACCCCCAAATCAAAAAGAAATCTCCTATTACCTGCTCAGGAACAGACTATGTACCAAGAAAACCAGAATTTTATTGATGCAAGAAATTATTGGAGATGCATATATACCAAGACTAGCTTTCAGATATGGCATGGATATATTTTTATACCTGGCTATATGCCAGTTGAACAGATAAATAATTTGTTTCCTACAGAAACTAAGGCTAATAAAATTTTGCTCTTTTGAATGTTCTGTAGAGTGAATATGTGCTTTTGGAAGTGCAAGTGCTTTTTACATGGATAGATGTTAGCAGATAGTGTTCAGCAGTGTCTTCCCCACTCTCTTCCTTTGGGATATACCACTCGGTGTCTTGCAGTCACACTAAGCTTAAAAAGAAGACGATGGCTTCAAGCCAATGTATATTATCATTGGCCAACACTTGACATTGAGAGAACTGACTAGAAATGTAAAAAACCTGGGGAATTAGCATGTAGTAGGGTTTTTGTTAATTTTTTTTGGAAGCACTTGACTGTTGGCTGAGGATCTTTATGAGCAATTAAGATAGACAGCCAAGAAATGTGCTGAGCTTTTACAAAGCGTTTTATGCCAAAAGAGAAAACTGAATTTTCTGAAAATTAAACTGATTCTGTAGCATTAAATCTAAAGGGTATGGAAACTGTCTGACTTCATACTCAGTGCAAAGAGTTTTCGAGTATGGGATATGTTTGAGGGGTAGATTCTGCTGAGCTTACAGCCCTTACACTAGAACTAAACTTCCTCAAAGTTTACAATTCTAATTGTGTTTCTCACTTGCACAGTTTTTTTAACTATCTCTGTTGGTAATGTGTCCAGCGTGCACTCCCGCTGGCTTTCCGTAGCCTTGCTGCTTCAGATTTTTGCAAATTCTGTCTTTGAAAGACGCAAGTATCACAGGAGTGCCAGGTAGTTCAAATCATCATTGCAGGGAATTGACAGCTGAACTGAAAGTACTGGCGATAATTTAGTGGTAGTTTTGGCTGACTTGTAAAGATAGACGGGAAGAATCAACTTTGTTGCCATCATGACCAGACCATGAGCCGGGGGCGTGAGGCTGCTCTGTGCGCTGTCGGGCTTCTGGTCTTCAAACCAAAGTCAGGCTGTACTGAAACTCGAGTTGGTGGTGAACTTCCCGTCAGGTTCAGTGGGACAGAAAAGAGACCGCAGTGAGTGCTTTTGGATCTTTTGAAACTCGGACAGCTTCTAAATGATCCTCTTAACAGGAAGGGACCGTCTAAAGAAAAGATGACTAGATTTTGTTTTTTTTTTTACTTGTGTGTGAAGCCAGCTGGTATCTTAACACGTTGACTATTTTGTAGATTCCTGCGCTACCACCCAATGTGAGCACTAATATTTGGTCCTATTTGGCTTTATAGGAATTTAACAGGTTAGCAGTGACTTCAAATAGAAAGCACTCTCTCTTATACTCTCCACTTGTACTTGAGGTGTTATTTTTTATTTCAAGGCAGCCCATATATCTAGCACATTCTCAGGGCTTCCTTAGCTGTTCCAGATCTTGTCTGTTTTATCTCTTGGTTCTCACCATCATGAATCTTCCTCTTTTTTTATGCTCTTAATCTAATTGAACCCAGTCTCTGGTAAAGACAAGATAGATTGCAATATTGCTCTTATTAGAAAGAATGAATAACTCAGCCTAGTTCCTAAAACAATATGCAGATGATAAACTTCTCTTATGGTATTATTTTCAATTTGACACTGTGAGTGTAGTCCTCCGGACTTTACAGACTGACTTACTACTATGGGAATTGCTCCAGTGACTAACAACTACAGGACGAGACACGATGTTGATATAAATTCTTTGGTTTTGAATTTTTGGGGGCAAAAGATGTTTATATTACTTTTGGCAAAGGAACGTCTTACAAATATCTCTCCTCTTATCCAAATATGTTGTCTTTTGATAAACTGTACATTTCTGTATATAAAAATGCTAATTTGTTTCCATTCAGAATAGAAGTATCTGGAAATTTATGTAAAGCCCATAAATACAACAGCAATAGCAGAGTGCTAACTTTCTTCTTTTTTTTTCAGGTAAGTTGTATTTTTTCCATGAAACTGCAAACTGTAAAGAATACATGCGTAAAAATGAATATTTTATATCTAATCCTATAAATATGAATTATATTGGATGCACAAACCATTGCTTTTATCCAGTGATGGGAGTTGTGTGACTAACCAGACACAGCACAAACGGAACGTGCTGGCTGTTTCAGCCATGAATACAATGCAAGGGGCACATATGGCTGAGGGAACACTTCATTTACAATGAGAGTACTAGTGGAAAATTGCCTACGCTATCCATTCAGTGTTAGACAATAAATTATCCATCTGCAAAATCCCTTAAATATCACATTATATTATTTTACACAGTGCTCCTGCATCTAAACAGACCGACTTGTAAAGTGACAGATGTAACTGATAAAGGCGTAGTACAACTCAACTTTTTTGGTGTACACTGTGCTATTTCTCCTTCTCATTTGCCTGTCTTTGAAGGGACCCTTCTTACTCCTTTCTAACTTTGCAGTAAGGAATGTTGAAGTTTCAGCTGGGTCAGATCCTGCCAGAGTGGAATGTCTTGGTGTGCAGATGCCTCATGGGAGATTGGTTCATCCAAGATATAGCTTCTCCACTGCTTTTATGTGCTTGTATCCCAGATGAGACAGAAGGGAAGCACTACATGTAAATGAAAATCAATTCTCTCCAAACTGAAATAGTTGTGAGGTTTTTTCTTTTTTTTTCTGAAGACACATCAGTGCTAGTGAAGCCGCAACGGTCTCTGTAATTGATGGGGTTTTCTTTGCTCCCTTTAAAAACTGGAGATGATTTTAAGGCTGGATCTTACTAAGATAAGCAAATCTCTTCCCCTGGTTTAAAATCTATCATCTTAATAAAGATGGTAATTCACGTTATCACTGGTGGAGAGGATGAGACACGGAGTGTTTTTTTTTCCCAGCCTGAAATGTATGTGAACAGCTCATGAAGAAGTGCTGATGTGTTGTGCTGATGTGTTGTACTGGGAGGATCTTGTGTGCAGAATCCTGCACCGCTACATCCCTGCCAGCGTCTGTTAAGCCTTGCCCGAGGAGAGAACGGGCTCAGTGATGACTTGCTGAACTAGAGCTGAAGCACACTGACAGAACAATGTTGTATTACATGTACGCTCTGGGTTAGTACAAGTTGTTTGGGGTTGATGATGTAGCACCTCCTGTTAGCTTTAAATTAACAAAGTGTACAGGACTGGAAATGAGTAGGAGGAAGCTCAGTATAGGATAGTGCATAGTATGCTTTGATTTTTAAATAATCACAACAAAGTGTCTCAAACACCAAAGCAATTTAAAGCATTTTTTTAATCCCTGGTTGGAACAGTGTTGGAATATGCAGTCTCTTGATCAAGGGGAGGAGATTGACAGATGGCAAGAAGGAGTTGAGGTGTCTCACTGAGGCACACAGATAAGCAAAATTAGTGGAATTGATGAAGATTTTGTTGATACTGCCTTTATGAACAGTTCCTTTTCCCAGGTGATTTAGTCTGGCCAAGAGTGACCAGTTGGATTCTGCACTTGCTGCTGTACTGTGAAATAAGGCCCTGCCTGCAGCTGCTATCAGGCTGCTATCACACTGCTTATTTCTGTAGCTCCCGGGCAGGAGTTCACAAAATGAGTAAGGCAGGTGCATTACAAAAACAAGCTGAAAAGGGTTTTGGATCACAGGTGATGGCTTTGCACAGAGCATCACTGTAGCAAGGGAGAGAGAGATATTATTCAAGTAATTGAATGCAAAGGCCCCATAGCAGCTAAATATTTTTTTTTTTTTTTAAAAGAAAGTCCCCATTGGATTCAAAGCTATTCCATCCGGATCCTGAGGAAGGTTGGAACCTCCCACTTTGGCTAGGTAAATGCTAGGATGTCGTCTCCTTATGGGACTTAAGTTGGTTATCCCAAGTATACATCAGGAGCCGCTTCACATTGAAATCCGGCCTGTATTCAATTTACATTTATACTTTGTTCAGCTCTTATTTTTGTGCAAACAATCTGCCAGTTTTAAATGGAATTGCAATTTAACAAGTTATGATTTTATTTTTTTTTAACCTTTCCAATCCCTAAGTGTAGTGAATATATTAAAAAAAGTCATTAATTCCATAAAAGGAAAAGCTAAAGAGAACAGCTCAGCTGAAAATTGAAATCAGCACATTTTCCATGGAACACTTTTGATGGATTTATGATTTCTTCTGACTCCCTGGTTAGAAGTCCCACTTAATGATAAAACTGGAACTGAATGTTCCCTCCCCATTATAAAAAAGAGGAAAATACTGTGCATTTTACTAATTCTGACCAGTTGGATAGGGAAGAAACTAGGTATGTTCTCCTCAAATAGCTTCTTGCAACCTACTTTTTGTCCTCCTGCAAGACTACCTCCTGTGCCTCTGGTGAAAGAGTAACCTTGGCACACCTACTGCTGAGTGCTCCATCGCATAAGATCTACAGCAGCTGTGATGGCAACTTATTAAGGCAGGAATGACTACGGACCCAGAAAGACTTAAAACCTGAGTAAGTACAGGGAGTTTATAGCTAGCATTGAAGTTTGGAAGTTGGAAAATTGGTCACTAAAGACAGGGTATGGCAGTGGCTTGTGTCGAGTGCAATGAATTAGGTGGTGCTGCCTTAACATCTGAATGCGTTGAATGTTTGGGTTCTTGCCCTCTAAAGCAGCTATACAGTAGTGCAGACTGTCATGCTACAACGCAAACTCACATCTGCATGTTTTTAACACCGAAAGAATAAAGCCACTCAGCTCCCCAGTTATACTCATTCAGCTATGGGAACGCTGCGCATCACATTCTTCCTGTACTCTGGGAGATATAGGAAGCGGATAAGAACTGCTGCCTTAGGATGTGTAATGCTTAAATAGTGTTTAAAAGGAACTGGTGATGATGCTAAGAACAGCAAGGCTATTGGTCCTTTGCATTTATCTTATTATCTTGTAGCAAAGTTGAGCAAATGAGTGGAAGAGCGGAATAACTTGGGAAACGTCCTCTCTGTAAATCAGTTTTACAGGAGCCATACAAACAGTACGGGGAAAGGAATTTTCAGTTTAGGAGGCCCAGGAGCATATTTAATCCTCGCACACTGCTTGCCTCTGCTACCAGCAGCCCAGGGGCCGCTCAGGCGCCGTCCTCCTGTGCGGTACGCTTTCCTGGTTTGCACACAGAAAATTCAGCTGCCTCTTAAGCTGCAATTGATATTCAGTAACAACCCTACAGGGATTGCTTCAAACTTCTACCTTAATGTGGCTTGTAAAAGGCATCGCATGCTGTATGTATTCATAGATTAAAGATGGGTTGATCTAGTTTAGCTCATGTATGTTGCAGCTCAAACTTTCATCCACTTACTGCTTATGAGAGCCCATTAACCTGTGCTTGATGGTAGCTTCTCTTCTGGAATGGTACTTAGTAGGGATTTGACAGTCGAGGAATAAATAAATTTTTGCTGTCAGTTGCTGCAACTGTGACATTTAAACAGTTCCCAAAACCAGATGATATTCATTATCATTTTTAAATTTGAGGTAAAAGTCTTTCTATAATCCAAATGGTTAACTAGTCTTGCCTGATTATTGCTACTGTGGGAGATACTTCAGCATAATCCCAACTCATATGAATGCCATTAACCAGGCAGGACCCATAAATTTAGACTAAGTTTCTCTGCAGCTTGCATTGCCTCTTTGATCTTTCTCGCTGCATAATATGTCCTACTCATAATTAAAACTTTTCACTGATTAATAGTAAAAAATCAAAACCTTATTCAGACATGAGACTGCGTGATAGGGACATTTCAGTTTTATCTGATGCCCTCAGCTTAAAGTGAATTTGGAGCGTACTTACAGGTACAAAAGCCGCCCATGACCTTGAGAAGCTCATCCAAGGCAGAAAGGGTGGCCTTTCCTCTGAGATATCTAACTCTGCCTTTTTATCATGTCTGCCGGCTATCAGATAATGACTTTTCTCTTCTTGCATTGACATCCTTATTATAGAGCCAGAATGAATAAGATTGGATCACCAGCAGCCTGCAAATTGAGAATGTCAGAAGCAAAGAGAATGTGGCTGCATAAGGGCTCAGAAAATAAATCTTTTCAGATGCTGTGGCTTTAGGGTATTATGTTGATGTCACAGCAGCATGTATGGGTGCTGTTTCAAATTAACAGGAAAAATCTTCCAATTTTCAGATCCATGGTCTATTTTATCAACATGATAAATACCACTGCAGTGAAACAAATCACTCTGGAAGTATAACAGCCCACTTTGTGATGGACAATATATTTCTTCCCCTATTTTCTCATATACAAACAACTTTGAACTAATACAATTTTATAAGCGGGACCTGAACCTATTACTTTTTTTCAGAAAGTCTGTATTAGGGCTTGGAAATAAGTATGATGAGAATCCTATTTTACCCATTAAAGTAAAGTTACCTTCACAAGCTCAGATCCAACTTGGGTTGGTAGTGACTTGACTGGGGCAAAAGCAGTAATTTTTTTTATTGTGAGAAACTCTGGTATTTTGGCACATAAGCTTCTCATATAGAATTTGGGGAAAAATGTAGCAATACAATAATTTTTCTTTTTATTCTGAAAGGGAAAGGTTTGAAAAAATGTAATTGGCAATAATTCTATATTTTTCCCTCAGCAGTCTGTCTGCTTGAAGTGTGATCGAGATGTCTCATGTCTCCTCTTTAGGAGGTTGAGCTCTGTCTGAACGATATCTAATGTGACCTAAAGAGGTAGCTATAGGGCAGATTACAGCTCATGGAAGATGTACCCCAGGCAGAAAACCCAAGATATACAGGGGGAAAAAAACCCCAAAGCCAAAACATTTCACAGAAGAGTTCCATTCTTTATAAACTTTACTTTCCACTTCCACAGAGCAAATGAGAAGGCAGGGATGAAATGCTTGCTAGCTTGAACAGTAACAACTGCTGAGCAGCTGACTTGTGTTCTGCTGCCTGCTATATGCATTTATGAATCTGTAAATCAGCTATCCACTCCTGATTGTTACTAAATTGGCTCAAATTGTGGAACTTTTTGAATGATGAAGTTTGGTATTTTCCTTCTGTTGCACTGCCCTGTTCAATTGGCTCTATTAACCAGCATCTTTCAGCAATCATTAACCTGCTCACATGATTCGGAACTCTGGAAAAGAGCTAATAAAGGATGATACCTGTAACAAAATTCTGAGATTGAACTACTAACTGAGCTTCAGGAATTATAGCCACCTTTTATATACCTTGAACACTCCTAGAGTACTTGTGGCTATGTGCTGCTTCTTATTTAGACTTTTCCTATTGAAATAATCCTATTTATTTTTCCATCCTCATCTCCAGTCTTTTTTAGCGGTAATTACTAAAAAAAAAATAATGTAGAGGAATGATTGACATTTACTGCTTAGGAAATAATGACAACTGCAGTACTGATCCAGCCAGTTATATAAGGAGCTGGGTGCTAAGATAGAAACCTGCTAACAAATGCTAGAATCCAAAGATCTTTTTTTAAGAGGTGATAGCATATGTGATATATCTTGGTCTTTCTTTCAAGGTGACTTGAGTTTCTTTTAAATAATTAAAATGGTTTTGCAGTGTTGTTGTGCACTTCCATATGAATTATGGTGTTGATGTCACAAAGTATACAAAGCCTATAGCATGACTTACACTATCATTTGTATCTGTAAAAGCTACAGCAGTATCTGCCTGCATAAATCAAGGAGTTTTCTCGTACCATTAAGAAGCGATTTCATTCTCTTGGATTTTGTCTGAATAGGACGAGGACTTCTGCTTAGACAGCTGCAGGAATGTCAATAATAGCAAAACAGATATTGATTCTTGGGACGATTTCAATCACCTAGTTTCTTTGTTGCTAAAGGAGCCACCAAAATTCAAGGACACTGAAAATCTACAGAAATTAAATTATTCAAACATTACTATTTGAAAAAACGGGGGGGGGGAAATCCTGTCTTTAAAATCCCCATTGCTTACTATAGGAGACCCGTTTGGTTAGGGGATTGGTAAACCGGAGTACAGGACTTGCCATAGAGCCAGACCCCATTGCATATGTGTTCTGTGCAGTGTGTAAGGGCTGCCTGGTGCACACCGTGTATTCTGTGCTGTCCCGTGCGTACCTTTGGCCGGCAGAGCTGAGTCCGGCTGAAGAGGAGAGAAGACTCACTCCACGAGGGACTGGGAGCAGTAACTTTCCCCAGCTGATAGGCAGTGGTGGTTCTCCTGGAGTGGCGTAACATTCTGCTGCCTTACCTATCCAGCTTATTTTATAGGTTCCACATAGTTCCTTCTTATAAATAATACGATGTTGGTTGTTCTTCCCTTTGAGATGGCAGAGGAAGGACTTTAAAAGCAATCCCCCTTCCCCCAGACAAGTGTAGCCTTTAGGAAAGTACATTTACTCACTTTTCTGTATAAGCTGCAGCACGTATATGCGTGTATCTTAAATATAACATATACTTTCCCCTTCAAGGGTAGTTTCAGCAGAGGGTAAACATCGATAGCTGCTAGAGATGAGGTGGTTACACCTTCCTATCTGCTGGGAAGTCGGGAGAGGTCCTGGGTTCTTCCCCAAACGGAAGACGCAGGCTGAGAGGGACTGATATTTACAAATGCCATGAGAAACATCTGTGTGCACTGCACCAGTTTCTCTCCAGGCAATTAGAAGTCTAGGCTGTGGGTATTCCTCCCTGTACTTAAAATGAAGCTATTTACTATTTTCAAAGAGGATTTAAAAAAAAAAGAATATATTTCTAAAGGAAATGGAAATTGCCATGTGCATTGTTCTGCATTGCTACTGAATGAGATTGAGTGAGAATAATAACAGAAAGATGCAGAGTAAGGCTAGAACAAGAACTTTGGCTTTTTCTGTGAGCACACTGTTTCTTAGATTAGACTCCATTTAAATAATTATATGTTATGGGAAAGTTGATTAAATTTTGAGTTACAAAGGTTTTGTAAGTCCCTTTGTAATGAACGGTGTTGCATGTGGGTTAGAACCTCTGCGATGCCCACAGAGCGCCCTTGACAGTGTCTTAACCGGGAATACCGACTGCTTTTAAGGCCAGCTAGTATTTCTAGCCTTTTGAACAAAAGGGACCAGAAAATGGTTCAGTCCCAGAAAATGAGTGTGCCCTGCAGGGGTGGTTCTAATAAGACTACCTAAATGAAAGCTCTTTCAGGGATACTGCCTGGAACAAGAGGGAGAGAGAAATACCATCCAGCTTCCACCTTTCCTGCAGTAGCAGTGTTCACATCAGAGATGTGCTTTGTGTGTTTAGTCTGATGTTAAAGGTCGCTAACTGTTGTTCTTGCAGTTTATCCCGTAACTGTGATTTTATCTCTGGACACAATTTGCTATTTCGGATGAGGCAGAATGACCTTCCTTTGACTATTAACCCACCACTGCAGCGCAAATTGACCCTCTGTTGTTTCCTGAGCCCTGCCTGCATGCAAACCATCCTATATCTCTTACTTTTATTAATATTCATAGTGGAAATGTGCCTGTTAAATTGTTCCCATTTACCCACTGGAGAAAAAAAAAAATTTTGAAAAAAAGCTATGAGATTCTTAGTGGAGAAACTATAGGTGCTAGTTTCTCCACTAAGAATCTCATAGCTTTTTTCAAAAATTCTTTTGAAATGTAAAATTCTCTTCTGTCCCCTTTCAAGTGCATGGGCAAATATATGGAGAAAGATATAAACAACTTTGTAGCAGAAAAGGAAGTTATTTCTGTCCCTGGTTAATCCTGATCACACATTGACTGGACAGGGATTTTCATCTACCTACTGGGTAACAGCAAGGACTCTTACAATTGTTGATTAACAAAAAAGAATCAAACACACACAAAAGAAGAACCCCTTCTTCAGTTTCCTCTTATCTACCTTAATTATTCATTTTAACTATGCGCTGGCAGATAAGAGTTACATGTTGGGCTCATAACGAGGCCAAGAGGATTCACATGGTGTGGCCAGTTAAGGTGCTCCTATTCAAATTAACTGAACATACGTCTTCCCTACCAAAAAGGTATATATTACATTATAGTCTTGCAATACAGGAGAACTCAGAATGTCCTTCAATATGGGGGCAATGTAAGGAGTTCTCATTAGAAGAATTTATCACCATCTCAAAGAGACTGCTAAACTTAGATATGTAAATTGTATGCACCTGCTCTTATGTGGACTAATATTTGCATGAGACACTGCTCCTTCAATTCTGGTGCGAATATATGAACATCTTCAGTTTCTTATGCATAAAAAATGAGATTAAAAGACATTCAAAGATTAAAAGCAAGTTGAAATTTTATATTCTTTGCATTAGTAGAAAATGATTTTTTTTGTGAAGAAGCTGACAGCATGAAAATAGCTCCTATTTTATACGACACAGTAGAAATACAATGTGTGAGCTGGAGAAAAGTGAATGCTGTTCTGAAAAAGGCTTATTCACAAAAGTGATGTAACACTGAAAGTAATAAAAGGGGAAAAATGGTGTTCCAGAGTTACTAGAGAAATATAAAATCCTAGCAAAAATACAATGGGATACGTGTTGTCTGTGCTGGACACTATCTTCATAAAGACCTTGCAATTAAAGACTTGGGGAAAATCCCTTCCAACAGCAGTAGAGCCACAGAGCTTTGAACAGCAGTAAAAACTCGGTCCTCTCCTGTGCAAAGGTGCTGTGGCTCTCGGAGCGGACCAAGTAACGACAACCGTGAGGGAACCCCAGGGCTGGAATTCACGTTTTACCCCAGTGATCTCCACAGGTCACCTGGGCAAGGTCTGGTGAGACACACGGCTGAAGTGCGAGGCCTCCACCAAAGCTCACCCGTCTGCGGGAGTGTTGGCTGAATGAGAACCAAGTGAATGCTAAGACAATGTGGAAGCCTCAAACTTCAACTGCTTAAAGCAAGAGCAGTGCAATGACTGATTAATCTGCTGAAATTGAACAAAAATAACCTTAGAAAAGGCGGCTGTTTCCTCTTTAAAGGTCTTGTGCTTTAATGTAAGAATGAACTCCTGATGGGTATTGTAACTGGAAAGTGAAATATGTAAAAAGCTGAGATGAGCCTCATATTAATTATTAAAAAGCTAACAGTAAGTTTTTGATCTGCTGTGGAGACAAGATGTAAACTCAGAATTACCCTATTGCCTCAAAGCAATTTTGCAATATTACATTACCTTGGAGTAGCAGGTGAACAGCTGTTTCTCAGAATTTGTAAAACCATGGACTTCACAGCATATCCTAAATATAATTGTGCTGGAAAATTGCCCAGCTAGAGTGGAAATGGAAACCTGATACTTTTTTGATTGTTTTAATTATTTTTTTTTAATCTGAAGTGCCCACTATCCTGAAGCTTAAGGAAAAACATTCAGTAGGAAAGGTCTGAAATCTCTGCATGTATCAAATAGTTCCTTTAACTCCTCATTCTCGTCTTGTGCATCGCGAGGTATTTGTTGAGGGGTCTGAATCAAGAGTGGTGGGGGTGTCTTGAGACTGTACTACAGTGATATGTTGTTCAGGACTCAGAGAAGGGAGGGGTCCTGCCGTCCACTGTAAGTCAGCCAGGGAGTGCAGGTTTTTGGACTTGGTGATTTGTGTGGGTTGGTTATTTTTGTGTGTGTGTGTATTTGGTTTGTGGGTTTTGTTGTTTGGGTTTGTTTGTTTTAACTACTGGAGATACAGGATTTTATTTTCTGTCCCTTTTTGAACCCCTGCCTTCTTCTAGATAGCTTCTGCAGTGGTATTAATTGGAGAAATGTGCTAGAAGTGTTAACAAGGATAACCACTATGTTTTCTGGAGCTACACCTACAGCTTTATCATGTTCAGCCTGTGCATGTTGTCCTACTACAATTTGTTCTAAAAGCTGCACTGAATATCATTCAGTGGTGGGACTTTCACTTTAGATCCTCATGTCTCTTTTGCTGACAGCATATGATACATCATGCTGTTTGGTTTATTAAAATAATTGATGTATTCATATTTACTGTGTCACTTGTTAATACTATCTTGTTAAGTCCTTCTGGGGATGAGATCACAGATTTTTCTAACTAACAGCTGCTGCATAGTTTCCTCAAATACCAGATTTTAGGGTTGGGCCATAGAAGACAGGGCTGATGATAAAAACAGATGGCCTCATTGCTAACAATATACCTGAGCTTGCAGGCACCGAATGGCTGTGAAGGTGGGGGCAGCCCTGTTGACTGAGGAAGCGTTAAGACTGTTCAGTGAGCTTGTTGGTTCTGAAAGGAAAGTCACGGCTCCTGTTCATCTCCTCTGTTACTTGGAGAGAAACCCTGTCTGTGAAGAAAGATTAGAGATAGCCTAATAACGCCTATGTTTATTCCTCATGTTGCCCTTTATCAGTGTTTGATTACCCAAAAGTTCTGCGAAGAGAAACATACACATATCAACCTTAGAAAATTACTGTGACTGAGATAAAAAGTAATGAACAATGTATAATGCATTAATTTACGATATTTTTTCAAGATGATTCCTAACTGTATGAATTATGGTCCTGTTTCCTCTGATTAATTTAGCCCAAGATTTCTTCTTTTACTCTCTCACTGACTATGAGGTAGATATCACTGATGAAGCACGGGTACCCTGTAATTTCTTTTGCACTACTGTTACTCTATCCGAACAGTCTTCCATCACCAGCAGTTCCTGAATTGTTAGAGGAGGAATCAATACAGCATCCAGTCAAATTATCTTGTGCACTGGCTCAGTTATCTGCTCATCTCTCAATTATTCCCAAACATGAAATTACGAAGAAGCAGACACTTCACTGAGGCAGGATTCCAAACGAGCAGGATGTCAGTGAGATGTGCTGGGGGAACGCTGTCTTTTTCAAAACCACATTCATAGCAGTTTTACATGGGCAGGTTTAATGTACATGCATAACGATCATGGTATGAGATCAGATTAATTATCCATCCATGCAAGTTTCTGTACGTTAGGAACACAACTATAATCATTATTTGCATGCTTATTGAATAAGATTTGAAATATATTTTTTTTCTTATGGTTGTATCTTTTCAATGAAGTGTTTATCTTTATTCACTGGGATTTTGGCAAATTGTTTTTGATCTTAGCACTTTTTAAATTTTTTTTTTTTCAGTCACTAGCCTGGTCAGTCAGGGCAAAGGCTGAGTTAAAAGGATCTTGCCTTACCACAAAAAGCAGTCCTGGCTGCGGGGTGCCATTTGGGGCTCAGGGACATGGGGACAGAGGACCGGGTTGCAGCCATGGGCCCCATCAGTATGGACATAACATTTGTGTGGAACCTCCTTCTATGGTGGGGAAGTGGTGACATTTGTGATGGATGTCTTTGAATTAATGGAATATTTCACTAGTCTTATTTACTCTATGAACACTGTCCTTTGGATTCTTACTTGAGGTAATTTAATATGAATACATCAAACCCGTAGAACCCCTGTCTGCCTCCTACAAATGTGTATATACATATATTATCACAAATAGTTGCTGTGCTATGATCCCAAATCAAGATTAATATGAAATCAGTTTGCCTAATGTCAGCCTTAATATTAGCTTTCACTTATCATCCTTGAATAAAGAGCTCTTCTCATTCTTGTTGGCAATTTCTACTGATAAAAGTAGGCTTTTTTCACTGCAGCTTAGCAGACTGAAGCAAGGTTTTCATGTTTTCATAAAGTGGTGGGAGAGATGCTGACTTCAGGGCATGTTTTGTTTCCATTTGATGAATGCCAGTTTGCCTGTCCTTCATGACTGTGGAGGAGACAGAGGAGGCAGGCTTCTCACCCACCTCTTCCCTTCTGATGTGGACGAAACAGCGGCTCAAGGGAGTGGACCGAGAGCAGAACTATCCCCATGTAACTGATCCTGCAGGCGCCCCATTTTTCTGAGCAACGTGTGGCAGGGCATTGCGGTTCCCTGTATAGCAGGGCACAGGGATTTTGGTGGGTTACAGAAGGAAAATCTGTGGACCCCCTTTGCATTGTCTTAGCTCCCCGTTAGGATAAAACAGTGTCCTACACAGTGGGGAGGACGGGGCGTTGCTGGACTTTGCCGTGCAACGGACAGCTACGCGACTGGACATCTACCGCTTATATAGCCAACATAGTTTTTTCTGTCCTGGTAGAAAAGATGGTGTATCAGGAACTTGGCATCCCGTGTCTAAACGCTTGCTCCCTTTTCAAAGGGGAGGCATGGTATTAGTGCTAAAGAGTAGCATGTTACCCAACACCAAATCATTAGGGTGTTCGCATCTCCCATGAGACAAGTCAGTTGCTCAAGCACCAAACAATGAACTGAACGTGCACAATTTTAGCACATTGAGACCATGACCCCTTTCTTTGGCTTGTTCAGTCATGAAATCCCATGCTGACCTCTGTTAGTACAAGTATGATCCAATTTTGTCAGAAGAACCCTTAATTGTGTGCCTACTGCATGGGCCGGCAGTGTTCAAATCGCGTTGCAGCCGTGTGCGGACAGATGGTTGCACCAAGGCTGTCAACTGACACACAATGTGTTTGAGCAGAGTGGAGCTTTAGCAGAATGTGTTTCGTAAGTCAGCAACCAAAAGGGCAATACCTAAACTCTGCTCTTCCTTGGACTGACTTGTGATTTAAATTAAACCCAACCGACACTTTCTGCGGCGCATGATCTATGTCGTATGCTCTGTGTTAAGTCACGCTTTAATTCTGCATATTTTTCCTGCACTTTCCGTGGCCTATGGAAGAAGGATGAATTACCAGCACACTGTTTCCTTAAGCTGAGCAATTACTTCTAATGAATATTACATGGGTTATGTGAAGACAGAAAATAGGAAAAAAGGCTTGCTATGGAAACGTGGTTTGGTTTTTGTGTTGTTTTTTTTTTTCTTGATGCTTTCATCTCTTCTGCAGTTTGGATTACTGTGCTATTTATTCTTTATGGTGAAAGTATGGCACTTATGCCTATTAGATTTTTCATATTTTGCTTTATATTCCTTAAAAATTGGGAAATACAAGTAACATTCCTGTACTGTCTTTCTGTATTTTGTTTTTATGCTGATGATGTTTCCTTTCTCCAGACAATAAAAAAATAAGATGTTGCATTATACCTGTCTCGTTCCTGCGTTTTTATCATCACATAAACTTTCTGTCCTTCTTGTTAACTCATGTCCCACGGAGTTTTTCCAGAATGAGGTTCCTGTAGTGCTGTGCGAAGCCTGTGCTGACTGCTGTCTCCAGCATAGTACTTGGGGCAAGAAAATGTTTGGAGCCCAGCAAAAGCTTGTGGACTGACCTCACTGTATCTTATTGAATTGATGAATCTGTCGTGTATTTTCGTTGACTGACCTCTTTGTTTCTGTACCAATTACGTACTTCTACATGTTTCTGCTGTACTATATCATATACTGCATTCCTGGTATTGAGAATCAGGATTCCTGCAGCAAAGTACGCGTGAAGAAGAGCTAGCTGACAAGCACAGGGATACACACTTTATTCTCTTGGTATTAAACTAGTTTCAAGAAAGAGAAATGCATCTCTGCACTGCCGACACTGAGCCAACAGTTTCAGTCTGAGAGAAGGAGAGAGAACAATGATATTTGTAATCCCCTGCTAAATGCAAATAAGTTCTGTGTCTCTCTCTTCTGGAGACTGCTTCCCTGAGTCAGTGGAGTTCATTTACATTTTGGTGACATCTACAAGAATTTTGCCAACGCAGCTTATTACTGCAAACATTGTGTCAGCTCTGACATTTCTCTTTCCTGGGAGAATCCCCAGACTGGCTGATTTTGTTCTTAGTAGCAGACTTGCGGCTTCGCTAGCGGAGGCTCACAGAAAGCAACGCCAGCCTCAGCCATTCCTGTCCCTCAGCTGGTAGAGCACCGTTCCCTCAGTTAAACCACCACAACTTCTTATGGCTGTGGTGTGAAGCGCACTGTGTGAATAAACACCTTCCCCACGACAATGCTGTTCTGGAAGCAGAACCGGCACCCTGACCTTGCTCCTAGAGCAGACACAGGAACGGTCCCCAGGCCCTCTGTCCAGAGCAGATGCACAAAGAACTACGTTGACACAACTTCAGAGAGCCACACGGCAGTAGCGGGGCTCACCTGCGAACACCAAGCAGATCCAACTCCCAAACACGCACCTAATTCAAATTAATCCAGCGCTCCTGGGGCCAGACAACTGAATCCATGGAAAACAAAGGCCATCCCTGTAATTGCACTAAAGGTTGTTATAAGGTTGTTATAAAAGGATGTTTAATTCCCAGCAAAGAATCTTTTTTCCTATGTAACTGTTAGGGCAAGTGCAGCGTTACAAAGATGGTGAAGGACTTATTAGTGCCTAAGCCATAAGCATCATCTAAGTTAGCCCCTGAGCTCTTTAGTCTCCTTTTTCCATAGCACTGGTTTGTGCATTCCTCTGGCTCTCCCATGCAGGAGGGTTGAGGGGATTACTTCTACTTCTCTCCTCAGAGAAGGATGTCATCAGGATTTCATTCATTTATAAACATCATTTACTACTTCTGTGAATTACTGTTGTTTATGAGAGTCTCCAGTAAGACAGATCAGGAGAATAGTTTGTTCTCTACCATTACATTTTTTGTTTCTACCCTGCTTATGTTTTTCTATATAATATGCATTTATTTGCCACTTTTCTCTCTGGAAAAAAGCCTGGCAGCTATAAACACTTCTCTTGCAATGTAATGATGTGAACAAGCCTCTTCTGTTAGCCGCTCAGATGAAACCAACCAAATTATTTCAGTCATGACTTAAGGCATATTTGAATTTAGGATTTCAAGGAGGCTTTATACCCCCTGGCCCTGCAGACTGTTTTCTATTTGCTCTGTATTTTTCATCTTATTCTCAATTCTACTGCATATAGTGTTTCCCACTAACTCACGTTTCGTAAAGCTAATGTGCCAAAAAGCTGGGTTCTGCTATGTATTTATAAAGAGACTGTGGACAAAGAGGTTAGGCCTCAGTTCAGGAAAGCGCTTGTGTGCATACTTTATGCACTGTAAATGCATTCTTGATTTTATTCATACAAAATTTTCCAATTCAGGGAGCACTGAGATGCATGTTCAGAAACTGTCACTGTTCTACCTATTTCCACTGTGGGAACAGCGTTTGCCTTGCTGATGGGCTCTTCTTCTTGTCTTGTCGTTTTGGAAGTTTGTGTTATGGAAGTGCTGCTATAGAAGTTACTGAAATGTTTTAAAATAGCTTTTTCTGAAATTCATAGACTTCATATTAGAGACGAAGGAAAAGGCGTAACAAGATAAGTCTATAACTAGATTAGTTCCTTGTCTGTGCGTGCGGGTTTAGGGAGCAGCCTGTGGCAGGCTGCCTGCATGGAAACTCCCCTTTTAAACCTTAGCTCCTCTTCCTGAAAAAATGCAACCATACAAAGAAATATTTTAATGCATTTCAAAACATAACAATAACACTGATCATTTCTCACTGTGAAATTGAACTAGTCATTTTTTATATCCTATGAAATAATTCAGTATTATTATCTCTACCTTCAAAATAGCTGTATTTAGCAGAATGGGGCATTTTCCAAGTTCATGGGGCAAGGAGGGTCATCGTCAGAACGACTGGCCCGTTTCAGGAAGACCTGGCACTGGCATCTTTGCTTGATAGTACCTGATCGTACTCCTTTCTTAAGGCTACTGATTCCCATTAGCCATTGCTGATTTCTCTAGCCAGGAGACACAAGCTGCCAGAGCCACGCAGCCTTCCCTTGTAGGTTTACTGTAGGCCAGAATTCTATGCTTAGTTGTTATTTTCTAAACCCTCTATTCTTTTTAGCTATGTCCTTATGAAAAGATAAATTTTCAAATTAAAGATGCATAGTACAGATAAGAGTTCTGCTCTAATTAACTGTTACTTGAGGGCTATTTCAATTATGTCCATTGTTCATTTCTGCTTACAAAACTTGGTAGTATGCAAGTAGGATTTTTAGTGATCAGGCAAGATTAACAAATACCGACCCTTAGCAGGCAGTACAATATGCATTAAATAAAACTTAATGTCAGCAAATAAAAGAGAAAAATATGGTGAATAAACATAGCAGCACAAGAAGAAGCAGTCTTTCAAATTAATCCTTAGAAAGGATAGATAAAAGTTGAGAGAAGAGGATATTGCTGTCATTAGTTTTGATAATCCAGACTAAGGTAGTACATGAAATTTATAAACAAGTCCAGCAACAGCATTTTGGTATGCAATATTGTTGTAACAGGGAAAGAGTAGATACTAATTTCCACAACAATCTAAAATCTCCTAATGAAACAGAAATAAATTTCATGAATGCTCCACAGAGCTGAAATCTAACTGGAGGCCAAAGCATCTCCTTGTGACTAAACAAGCAAAAGTAGCAGTGAGTTCAGAACTTAACTGCCTGATAAAGACTGTTTAAACTATTACAACAAACAATTTGATGTCTTAAGAAGCCGGAATCAGCAAGATTGTAAGAACTGAATTACTAAGGTGCCCCCAAATTAGATGCAGACAGATTTTTTGTTTTCCTTTCCCCCCTCCCATTATCTTCTTTTGGGGATGCTGAAGTCGTTTCTTCTGGTAGAGAAGCTTGAATTAGAAAGATATTCCTGAATATAAGGAAATCATTCTGTTGGTTGATAAGAGTGCTGGGATGCCTATAGTACACCAATTTCCAAAGCTGACAAGTACCGTTAGGTACATTTGCTAGGTGAAGAAGTTAAAGGAAGATGAAATGACTTTTCAGGAAGAAATGGGCAGACACAGGACAGACGGGGTCTCCTGAGGTTGGAGTTCTTTCCTCTATGATAGTGCCTCCGACATGCCTTCCATTTGTGTTTCCTTCGATGATCACCAAACCTAGGTTTTCCTATCTGTTTCAGTGGTGCATAACAGTTTCACACAGATTAAGAGCAAGTATTCACCCACTTTTGGAACTTCACTTTGGAGCTTATTTTAGGAACCAATACTTTCTCGGTCTCCCATTTGGGCAGTAAGAAGAGACTGGGTGCACGTACAGGGCAGGCTGAACCTCTGTGAAATCACCTTCCTGAGTACCTGTCTGTCTCCGTGGACAATCTAGAGTAAGTCAACCTGTACTCAGAGGGTCTCTGTACCTTCCCTGAAACTGTTTGCAAGGACTAGGAGAAGACTGGACACGCATTTGTGAGGAAATTGTGAAATGACAAATTCCTTTTCTTCAGTTGGAATAACTTTAAAAGGACATCTAACAGACTTAACTTGGAATGAATGGAAACAAAAGAATGCATTCATTAGGATAAAATTTAGTATTTTCAGTGACTGCTGTCACTCTATTGTCTCAAGTGCCGTTATGTTCATTTAATAGTTGTTTAAATAACAGTACTGTGCCTCCCTTGGAATCTGCTTTTCTGACAAAAAACGTCCAAAATCAAAGTCTGGATAATATTCAGACATACTTTCTCAACAGTCTCGTGACAAGATTACGTTAACCATCCTGGCAGACTCTAGGCAGGATTATCTGGAGAGAACTTTCCACAGGCAGGATTACCTACGTGACTTCATATGAAGCTGCACAGAGAGCGGTGGAGATTATTAATCCCGCTGGCCTCTGGTACTTAACAGAAAGGCAGTCTGGGGGATTATCTGTGTAGATGCAGCTTTCGGAACAAACAGAAACCTGGCTCCTGTTAATAGGAGCCTTAAGTAAAGTCATGACAGAGTTATTTTAAGTTTTTGTACAGAGTTTAATTACTTTAATAATAAAAAGAGAATTACTAAGCGGCATAAAAGACACTTAAATTTCTTTGGTACAAAAGACTCCAGTCACGTACCCCTCGGAAGTGGGAGCAATGACTGCACAAATTATGACTGTCTTTGGCTTCAGCAGGGCAAATCCTTTGGTTCCCATCAGAATGTATGTTTAAATCTGAAGTAGAATTTTAGCCTTTAATCCTGCTTTCTCATGGCTTCAGGAAAGTCTCTAGATAGAGAATACAGCCTTAAAAAAAGCAACCAGATAGGTAATTTGAGACACTAAAAGATAGTTAAAATCTTTGTATGCGTGTAAGCCTCTCTGCTAAATGGTTGGCAGGAGGACTGGCATAAGAGTAGGTGAAGGCAAGTACGTCTTCAGTGCTACAGGTCAACACTGTTTTGCTGAGTGCATTTTCTGAGAAATGTATGGTTAACCCTTGAACAAAGATTATACATTTGATTTCCTCTTATGGCAAGGGAAATATTAGCTTGTTTTCTCAACTGGAACAAATCCATGCGTTGCCTCTCAGGGCAGCTTCCCTTGAGTACACGCAGTACAATGCTTTTGTTAGGACTTAGCAGTGGTTCTACATCTGATTCAAGAGGATTTAACAGCGAAAAATCACCATCAGTCAAGTTAAGAAACGAGCACAGGAAAGAGAAAAGGGGAGAAAGAGAGAGGAAGAAAGATACAAGAATGCATTTTTTCATGCAGTGATTCTGGTTGACTGATACAGGAAGGAATAGGCAAATATATTCATACTTGAAATACACTTTAAATAGTTTGTGTTCTTTCCCATTAGGCTGAATTTCATGGTAGCTGCACATTAAATGAAATACTTTTATGTCAGTATTTTGCTTCTTAAAGGCTAAAATTAAGCTTTCAGAGTAAGCTAAGGAAGTAACTATTTTGTCTCTGGAAGCCAAGATAACCATGGAGGGTAAAAATTAACTGAGTTGTGGGGACTTATAATCCTGCAATATGAAACTAATTCCTGTTTTATTTTTTCTTTCTACGTTAAGGGACCTCTTTTACAGAGCTGTGTTTATATATGTGTATGCACACATCACCTGTTAAGCGTGTACTCTTGGTTGTGTAAGAATCATCTCTGTGAATGCACACACAGAGCTTTTCAAGCTGTTGTTGATTACTGTGATGCCACAGATGGCATTTGAGGAGTATCAGAGCTATGGCTCAACACACCGATTGGTACTGTTATTCTTTACTTACATTACCACAATGCCTAGAAGCCACGGTTAGGAAACTGGATGTGTGAGGTGCTACAAAAAGAACAAAGATTCCCTTCTCTCAAAAGAACTTATCCCACATTCTTCTTGTTCGATCTACCACTTGTTGAGGCTCTTCCTGCCAGAACTACACTATGGTTTGAGGCAATAGCACGGACATTTTCCATCTTGTAGCAATACCCTAAACGTATGATAGCAATCTCTCCTGGAATACAGCCTCACTGGAAAGTCCACTCTTACTGTCAGTAGATACTATGGATGTTGATTTTGAGGACTCAAGATTTCCCCGATTCCCTTCCCTTCCCTGAAAATCCATGTGGCTAGCTGCAAAGCTTTTCCCGAACACGCCTAGGTGTGAAAGGATGTGTAAAATACTGTCGCCTGTCTTTCCTTTATAACCACCAGTCTGTGTGTAATCTCTCTGGAATCCTTCTCACTGTCTCAAATAGGAAACGTTGAATGTCTCTGCCATTTGCTCATAACTGGACAAGTAATAATGTCAAGAATTCCAGCGTGACTGGACTGCCCACAATAGTGGTGGATATCCTCACAATACCGTGGCCTCATTCTTGTCTTACAGCAGTGGGCCACAAGAGATTTTAGTGAGCTACACGATAGTACAACTGGTGTAATACGGTTGAGAAAGAGCTGTCAGTTTTGTTTTTCCACTTTCCTAGGTATTTAGTTCTGAACTCCTTTCTTAGCATCTGTTTTTGCTTTGCCCTTCCCATTTCTGAGATCCTGCTTACCTGCATAGCTGACACAAAGCAGTCTCTTTTTGTAAATGAGTACTGAGACCACGTGGTAGTGGTTGCTGGTACGGGGAGCCCCCATTATAGACACTATTGTATCTGATTTTATAAATACTAGAACAGAAGGTTCTCATTTTAGTGCCTCCCAATGCCTAAGTATGTGAATCCAGAATATTAGGTTAGGCATTAATGACGCAGTGGGCAGGAGGTGATTTGAAAGTCATTTCCCTTTCACTCTATCATTAGTCTGCTTCCGTGGCTGATGTGCTGCCAGTGTTTTAAGTAGCAGATCTCACGCATTCCCCTTAGCTACTAACAAATCCAAAATCCCCTGGAGTGAACGTACACCCATAGTGAGCACGTATAACAGACTGAGGAACTTGGCCGTTGATTTATCTGTTTAAAGAAAAAAGGCTTTCTCAGACCAAAAAAGAAAACTGTTGGACAAATAAACTTCTAATGGGTATACTATGGAAAAGCTTCTTGTTTTTAAACCTGCACAAAGCACAACCTTCCATGCTTTTGGGTTCTGTACTCTCAAGTTGTGTGGTTAAAGGCCTGAATACTCACACCAGAGCTGCCCACGTAAACCTAAGTACCATCAGAGAGGATCTAGTCCAGCCCCAAGCAAAAAACCACCGTGCTTCTGTGATGCATTTTAAGAACTGTAGCGTTAATAGGAATGATTGACCAGTTTTCAGATTGACAGGACAATTCTCTTGGGGCAATAGGAAAGACATCTCTTCCTTTTACTTTGGGGGCTATATTTTATCCCGGTTCTTCTGGGTGACTGTTCTGTTACGTTAATTGATAGCTGAGACTGAATTGCTGTTTTATTTCAGCTTTGCCAAATGAAGTTGCGTGTGATCAGCTGCCCTGAGAATCCCTGTATAGCTGTAGTCCGCCAAAAATATCATCGTCTCAAAAGCTGATGACAGACTTGTCTGTGAGTAGAAACAATTAAGTACCTAAGTCCTGACTGTCAGTATTTACTGGGGAGTGAACTGTAGTGCTTTTCAGAGGCACCTGAAAAGTCTCTCATTTTCCAGTTTGATGCATGTTGATGTATGTTTGAAAGTAAAATTATTGTACAGATTTTTCAGTGTGCTTCCGAAAAGATAATGTGTGTTCTTTATGGTGTATGTGCTGCGTAACGACTAGTTGCCATACAGAAACAGTACTATTACTGCCGTTTCAGCCTTACTCAAAGGTATCTTGGGTTTCTAGAAAGCCAGAGGTGGGGGAAGGAAGCAGAACAGAATAAAAATGCAAAGAGCAAACCAAAATAACACAGTAAAGCATGTTATCGGCATTGAAAGTCTTTTTGGAATTTGATAAACATTCCATATAATGAATTTAAGAAACAGACCTCTGCACGCTGTATAACAGTATCACCAGCTGCTTGGAAATGTAATTAATTGATCCTATCACAAAGGTGCTTTGCTAATTACATGGAAAACAGTCTTGTGAGTAGTACTCAGAGGGTTCATTTGCTGTCCTGTTGAGTGCTGTGCAATATGGTTGTATGTTCAGTCCTTCCGTTAGAAGCAGGGATTGTGATCCAAACAGCATTTATGGACGCTTCCCTCTCTGTGCAGTACAATGTGGGGACCTCGGGGACTCAGGCATTTTTAGGTTTGGCAAGTAATCTCCAGCCAACTTTCTCAGGGTCAAGCTTTCAACACGTTACGCTTCAACCAAAACAGACGCTTGTGGAGATACCACCATCATCTCTATGATATTTCTCCTTTCGCCAGGGGTTGCTCTCCCCATAATTTTTGAGATTCACAGAAAAATTCCTAATAAGCTGCTGGCAAAATCTGAGGAGCTGATTCAACCCCCTTATTTACATATAAAGCTATCCTTCCTAGCTGGTGTTGTCTTGAGCACTGATTAGGGAGTGCTAATTTTAAGCACTCCATTAACTGGTTTATGAAGATGATTCCTTCTAGTTAGTGGATGGAGGTGAGCAACTGTGATGGCACGATCTTTAACTGACAGAGCTTGGTCTGCAGAAAAGAGCTGGTCTACAGCTGCAGGACACAAATGCCAGATGAAGTACCACACACCACGGAAGATCCTCTCAAATATTCATAAGATTTAATGCTAAGTGCTGCTTAAGCTTTTCACTGCCCTCTGCATAATTTCAGGCTGTAAGCATAAAATCATTGATGATAAAAACACTACTCCAACAACAACTTACTTTACGCAAAAGAAAGGGATTTAAATTCCAGCACATCATGATTTTCAGTTTCCATAACAAAGAATAACTTTTACAAGGGCTGTTTTCACAGACAACTCAAAAGGTAGAATATAGCTTTATTTGGTTATTTTTTTTATGTTGAAATTATTCATTTGTAACATGATAAAAATGGAAATTTTAACCTGTCTGTACCCTGGTTTTACATTATGATGAGAATTATAAACTTCCACCCCAGTGGAAACTCATTTCAAAACATCTGCTTAGCATCCATTGAGGAATTTTTAGTCAAGGAATACCATATTGCATGGCAAAAATTTGGACTATAGCTTTTGTTCAGGTTTAAAAAGAGCCCAGAAAACAGCTGTCTTTTTCCTCCTCCTTTCCAGTTAATTCATCATAACTACAGGTAGCAATAGGCTCTGTTGCACGCTGGTAATGTGCATTCATAAATACACACCCCAGCGATGCACTGCTGGCTACCAGCCTTTTGACTCAGAAAATATTACATCAGCTTTGTCCTTCAAGAAAGAGAAATTTAACAGAAGGTCAAAGTTTTCACTGGGAACTTGTGGGTGTGGGTGTGGGGGAGTGCAGATGTGGCCTCTAAACACGTGGGGAGATGATGGCTGTACGGTTTTTACTAGTGATAGTTTGATAGCTGTAGCTCTATATTACGCTACACTTGCCTGTTGTTAAAAAACAAGTTTAAATGACTTAATGCCACTTATCAAAAGGTTTTTACGTTGTTGAAATGACCATATGAAAGTAAATTTCTACTATTTTTATATATATAATCCTCTTCAATTAAAAAGTAACAATCCCCATGTCTCCAAAACCATCAAAATTAGAAAATGGCATTCTTATGTGATAGATCTATTTCCATTTTTAATCAGTTTCCTTAAACAGAATGACAAATTGTCCAAGGACACACAAAGTAAGGAATGGATAGGTTATGTGATTGAGACAAGCTTTAAAGATGTCTTTTCTTGCTGCGTTAACACAAAAACATGCAATAATGGAACTACGCTTCCTTCTTGGTATCTGGTTTTTTATTATGTATGGATTTCATGTGAAGTAGATGAAGTTTTTCTTGGCCAAAATAAAAAGAAAATTAAACTTCTGAATGGAGATGGAATTAACTGTGAAGTAAATGTAACAAATTGAAGATAAGAAAGAATAATGGTAACTAATATGTAAAAGCCTGATATTTTTATTCATGCTTTATGGCTCAAGGGTGCAGTACTTTAAATGACTGTTGCCTTCAGTGGGCATCACAAGTTCTGGCATACAGCCAGGAAATTCTAAAATGTATTAGAATGAAAGAGAATAAAAGAACAACAGTATTTTCTAACCTATGGGCTAAATGTTTAGATGTTAGTATTACAAAAGCAGAACGTTAGAAACAAGAACAACTTGAATTCAAGTGGAGTGCCTCTGTCTTGCATATACGTAGAAAGAAAAAGAATAAAGATTATATATATTTATAGATATACGCACACTCTTATATACATATTATATAATGTTACCTATAGATTAGTCACAAAGGGATTTTTTTTATACGCAAGTACTTTTTTCATGTGCTCCTTTAGGCACATGTTGAGACATGACTTCCCGATGTGAATGCCAAGTGCGTATGGAAATCTGCCTGTCAGCTTTTGAATTCTGTCTAGCTCTGTCACTGCCCTGTCCTTCATTGCTAGCCAGCGGTGTGTCTCTGGACAGTATGAGACTGAAGGAAATGGTACCCCAGATCTAATTGCGTGGTTATTCTGTGTAGATTTTCTGTTGGTGCTGATCTTCTAACAGGTCTCGCTGTTATTCAGCAAAACCAACACATGGTAGTGGTGCTTTGGCACTCGTCTGAGACATTTCTGTCTGTGAAGTATACGTGAAGTGACAGATGTTGGTGCCTTGCAGGATGACACTCTGCTCTCAGGTTCATCTGTGAACAGCAAATCAGTCTTTCCATTGAAAAATAATGAATTTTTCCTCTAGGCAATTTCTGATTTGTGTGCGCTTCTGTAAGCATTGCAAATGATCTGTTGGTTTTGTGTTTTGGAGCTCTTAACTACTGTAATGTGTTCAGAGCAAACCTGTGACTATGTGACTGTATTTTGTCAGCTGTCATTGTTGCAGTTTTTTCTTATTAGCGTTGAATTGACAGCTTTGCATTTAGAAAAGAAAGTATTTATATATACTAAAAAGTTTGTTGCCACTCACTACTTTATGCACATCTTTATAGAAGGGCAGAAAATAATGCATAATTATGTGCAACGTAAGTTGCTGAAAGGTTTTCGTGTGATCCAGGCAAGATGCAAGATCATCAAAACCGATGTGTTGCCACTAAATCTTCCATGACCACATCCAATATGTTTCCTCAGAGAAAAAAACAAACCACATGTCCAGCTGTAATCTCTGCTGATTCAAATAGGAATTAAGAGCATAAGAACCTGAGCTCTTGCCTAAATTCAGGTCCTGTGTGTCCTCCCATGCATGTTAACTGTAGCCCTTCTGAATTCTCAATTATAAACTCATAATCTTTCGTGCTCCGTGGATCTGACCTGAGTCCTGCTCTTCTTAATGGACTATGATCAATGCTACAGAGGGCCCGAACTCCACCGTAAAGCCAGGCAGCGGGTTGGGACGAGCACAGAACTGCAGACCGAACAGCGGTGTTGAGCGCCTGCTGCCGGCGCTGTTCCTGTTTCAGAGGGCTCTCTCTCGCCTCCGTGCATCTGAGTGCCCGTTAGGGGATGGAGTGTACGAGGCTGATCCCTGAAATTCATTTTTTGGTTTACTTTCATCTGAAGTGTATTGCCAGTAGCTGTCAATCTGCTCCCCCTGTTGTAACTCCTGGTCTTTTTGCAAACTTATGGCTATGTTCTTCTGCGTACAATGTTGTCTTAACTAAAAACCCCAAGTCTGCAAATATTTCTGGCAAGTAATTAGTGACAGCAGTATGTGATCTGTCCTATTTGTACCATGTAGAATAGAGCTCTAAAAGTAATTTGCCCTTTTAGATGTTGCGAGTTACAAAACAGGTATGTTAAAGGAAGGTGTCAGAGTTAAAACTAGCTTGAAATTAACAATTAAACATAACAAGCAAAAGCAGGAACGGAGAAAGCTGAGCTGGTTCCGTCACTGGGTTTGCTAGTACACTGCAGTCGCTGAGATTACAACACACTTTTGTTCATCGGAAATCCTCCAACTCATCTTTCAACTTATTTGCAACAAATCTGGTTCTAAAACAAATGGCTAAAACTATCTGCACTGTTTACAAAAGTTACACTACAACTCCATTAAATACATTGGCTATCTCTGACTTGACAGTAATTCTTACCTCTCCCCTGCCCAAGTATCATTTTAATCAGCTTGCAGTTGGTTTGTTTATTCCCATTAACATTCCCAGTCGCAGAGGGCCTGGCCAGCAGTCGCTGCTCTGCATTGCTGCCAGTGTCTCATTGTTTCTGGCAATGGTGACTGCCTTTTTTTTTCCCCCTTCTCCCCCCTCACCGGGCATTTCAGAGCAGCAGCCTTCACAATACATTAGCTTAATGCGTTTTGAGCTCGACCAAATCTTCCATTCCCGCTGCTGCTGCTACTTGTCTACTATTCTACTTGAAATCAGCATGCAGTATAAATGATTTAGACATATGAATAAATAAACAAACCTCTAAATATCCATATCCTTGCAACAGGAAAACCAGATCAAATCTAATACAGTATATTGCTACAAACACCGATTTGGGGAGTAAATGGATTCACATTCGTAGGATGCGGTGTCATGATTTAGGAAAGCGAAGGGTAACTCACTTGAGCATGTTAGTTTGATGGACATGTAGTCTCTGCCACAGTCCTTCTTATAGTGACAGCGCAGCCAGTTTAAGAGGCAGAGTCCGTCACCACACTGTAGTTCTTCTTTTTTACACGGCAGAATGCTCTGTTCATCTGAAAGGAGGAGAAACAATCATGACTTGGTGGAACAAGCAACTCCTTCTTAAGCAACAAAGCCACGTGTCTACTGAAAGTCAATCTTCTGCTTTTGGAAGCCCCGGGCAGATGGAAACACTCTCTGCTCTTTGTCAGATGTGAAAAGGGTCTCACACTCAAACAAGTATTTCCTATGCTGTTGTTGCTGATCATTTAAATAGTGTCCCAGACAGATGGGGTCTAGGTGAAGCGTACCAAAGAAATCACAAGGCACTGTGTCTCTGAGGCACTCAGCCTTCTGACTGACTTAGTGCTTTAACATCCAAAAGAAAACAATCCATCTTTGCCCCAGCTTAACATACAGAATGGACAAATGAGAGGAAAAAAAAGAGATCTGTTATCTTGCATAAACCTGAAGGACTGGGTTAAGGGCTTCTTAGCTGTAAGTATAACTCTCACAATCCCTTTCCAGTTTGACAATTAAGGGTAGGAACTCAGTCTGATAGAGTGGGGAAGGATTTTTTGAATAATCTTAAAGATTTGGGTAAATTTATGGAGACATAAACTCAGGTTTGGTTTGCAGAGACATTAAATCTTATATAGCAGGGTCTGCAGCTCTGCATGAAGCCCAATCTTTGACTGGCTCGTCAGTTGAAAGATTGAAGCCACTTCGAGGACTGCTGTTGATTCTTGGAGGCTGAGTAGAAAACTGAATCATCTCTGCCTAGAGGGGGGGAAAAGAGTAATTTCATCTTGTCCTTTGATAGTGTGCCATGGTTCCTTTTATCTTTATGTATACGCACGTGCATGAACAGAAATTTCCTGCTCTCAAAGGAGAAAGGATAGCAGCCTAAGCCCTGTAACTTAAGAAAAGCAGAGTCTCAGGCTGTGCTGATATTCACCTGTGCAAAACACATTTGCACAAGAAATGGGAGTGCTGGAGGGAGTGTTGTCACTTGTTGTGTCCGAAGGGGATCACCCAGAAGTTCTGAGGGTATGCCTAAGGGGAGAGTGGTCGCTGCAAAAGCAGTGCCAGCAAGCAGCAGGCGCTCAGCTTTCACTGCCTCCTCAAAATAGCTGTTTGGTGTGATGTCCACAAACATTCAAACAGCCGCTGCATGATACACAATTTAAAAAGGAGCTGGGGAATCTCTATGCAAGGAAGAGTATGTCTTTTTTTTTTTTTGGACACATTAACGGCAAAATAAAAAGTTTCCCTTGGGTTGCCATTGACCACCCATACCATCTAAAACACA
>VUYV01000150.1:1934241-1946427 GCA_008711295.1 Anarhynchus alexandrinus
ACAATTTAAAAAGGAGCTGGGGAATCTCTATGCAAGGAAGAGTATGTCTTTTTTTTTTTTTTGGACACATTAACGGCACAATACAAAGTATCCCATGGGATGCCAGTGACCAGCCATACCATCTAAAACACACTGAGCAAATAATTGGAAAAAGAACTTGTTAACGTAAATGTATTCCAGTTTGTTAGGTTAAAAATCTGTTAATGTACTATAAGGAACAAACACATTCATGGAGATCAAGAAGTCAAAAATTATCCAGGAAAAGAGGGGAAAAAACCTCCTACATTATTCAAAGAAGGTATTATTATTATTTTTTTCCACATTCCACCAGTAGTGCTATTGAAAGTGGTCTTGTTTTGATGACAGATAAAAGGAAACTATTTTCTGACAAGTGTATCTGAATGCACAAATGGATACATGGACATCCTTTAGTTGCACGGTTTTGTAGGGCCTTCCAGTAATGAAAAAGAGAAGTAAACTAGACAGAAAATAGTTCATTAATGACAGAATAAAAAGTTTTTAAGTTTGGCAAGGAAGATCTTTGCACAGACAGACTCTTTGGAAATCAGCTTTAAGTTTCATTAGAGTACGAGAGCTGTATTCATGTTATTTTATATGACTAATCTAAAACATTCCAAATACAGGCAAATAAAAGTTCAAACCCAACTTAAAAACCACTAGCTCTTGAAAGTAAAGGCACAGAGGGCTAATGCGCAAATCCGTACCTAACAGAAGATGGGCAATTCTGCTACATCACCGTTTTGTTTGCTCTCCAGTATTTTTAATTTGGAGCCTTTTTGTCATCCTTCGTAGCTGCAAAATCATGCAGTTTGGAGTAATTGTTCATGATTTCCAATTCTCCACACAGCTGCGGCACTGGAAGATGTCAGTACCCCCAAATGCATTTATAAACATCACCAGCATTGACAACATACTCTTATAGTAAATCTTAGATTGTATGCTTGTACCTGGCAGCTCGGCAGTCTGGAGGCCAATAATCAGATCAGATTGGTTTGTATGTTCAGAACATCTTGCAGTACATTTCCCAAATGGCTATTGTATTTCTGGCAGGCATCTTGGACAATTTGAGGGCAAAATGGCATAGGAATCCCAGCAATTACAGTTGTGGGGATTCCTGTCTGGGTTTTGGGGGTTCTGTTTGTTGTTTTTCTTTTTTTTTTTTTCCTAAGAGTTAAAATTTTATAGAATTAGCAGTTAAGCAAGAATTAATTTGCTACCAAAAGTAGTGGTACCAAACATAGTCATTGTGTAGATGGCAACAACTACAACTTTTGTTGACTTTAGACTGGTTACACAGTCATTACAAATATCGAAAAGGAACTCACCCGCAAGAAAGTGATGTAAAAGGAAAAAATAATATATTAGCAAGTTTATTAGAGCAATGCTGGTCCTGGTATGCATCTCACATATTTATATCTTCCATAAAGTCTGTTTAGTTTGTCATCTAGTTTGAAGTTGCCATAATTATTTCAAACCTTTTTGAACTTGCTCCAGTCTACACCCCTTCCTATCTTTCCTGTTCACTGTTCCAGTTTTTACCAGTTCAACACAATTCCCCTCTATCACTGGCTATTATTTCACCACTTTTTTAGATGTGAGAAAGTTTTCTACAGTTCCTGCAACATAAAATTCCTGTTCTACTTTTCACTGCTTTACCGGCTCTACTTTGAAGGTCACTGAAAGATAAACGCCTCTTCGCTCTCATCCGGAAAGTAATACTGTGCTTTCTGTTTCTGCTAGTTGTTGTTGAACTGTGTAAGTCACTCCGGGATACAGTCTTTATGAAAACGCTAGAAAACCACTATGATTTTTTATTATCTTCAGGGAGAACCATTAAGATTGTAAGCTATAAGAAATTATGTGGGCAGATCCAATTTTTTTGGACTGAAAAGCAGTGGGGGACAATGATGGTTTTAAAAAAAAAAAGGGCATGCAAACCTATCCCATAAAACTGCATTTCCCAGATGCAGCAAGAGCAAATTATGTCTTTTGTGAATCCAGATGATACCAATCTTCTGTCTGTTCTCAAGGGGAGCTGCAAGATAACTGAAAAAAACATGGAGACTCCAAATATGTAAATGCTTTTTGAGGAAGAAACTGAGGCACAGGCCCATAGCCATGCAGCCGGCAGGGACGGAGGTCAGCGTCGCGTGTGGTACTGGCCGAGCAAAAACCAGCGTTTTAAGTTCTATGCAACAACAATTCTTTTGAGACAGTTTCATTTGTGAGAAAACACATTACTTCCCAAGATGATGTTTCTATCTCAGTAGAGGCTAGCACCAAGTATTTTGTTTTTAAAGTCTGTTTTACCCTGAGGTAAAACTGATTTGAAGACAATTTTTACTATAGGAGACGGAGCTAACAAAGTCTTTTTCGGAGAAGCCCTTCCTGGTTTTAAGCCCACCTGTTCCCACCCGGAGCGTGCCAGGCAGTGGCGTGCTGATGGCTTTTAAGGGCTATATTCTAAGTCAGCAAACATTTTGAATGAATTGATGAAGTGAAAATTAGTAATTTAAGAACATCAAAATGATCATAGCCAATTTAGGTTAAGGTGCAATATTATATAAATGTGATGCATAAAATCAATCCACAAGTTGAAAAGTAACCTGCACCATTAAAATACACATAAGAGTTTACAGCTATTGTACATTGTCCAAATTTGTATTTTCCTATGTTAGTAATGCCGCATTTTTTTTGTTTTTATCAAATGACCATTGAATGATATATCTGCTGAAGTGGGTATGCGCTTCTCGCATCAGCCGCTGAGTCTGATAGTGCCTTGATCATCCACCGGCAGGAACTATTCTCTGCAACGTAACCCTTTGCACCATGTAAAAATCATAGTCCCTGTTCGTGCCTGCAGCCTGGCCTTGAAACCTTTGCCGCCAGCTGCGGGAAGATGGTGCTGGTGAAGAAGGGGCCTCCAGTGACACAGAGATGAATTAACAGCTCTTGAGCTTGGCGAGAGGATGAGAGGATAAACATGTGGCACATGTTAGTTTGATGCTTAATGCTCTGCTGTGCTTGTATGATTTAGATGAGCATGACACAGAAACCTGTGCAAAACACAATATAAGGAAGAGAGATTCTTCTCTCTCTGGTGACTTCTTGTGCCCCTCAATTCCTTAGTATTTTTCCATCGATGACAACTGAAGAAATTTATAATAACCTTAAATCAGAGGACAGACACAAGATGTCATTTCTGTACTACTAAGATACCTTGATACTACATTTAGCCCTGCGTTTTACTGTGCTGTCCTTAGCTGTATTTGGGAATTGTAGTTTTACATGTTTGAAAATCTGGGAAAAAGTTCTTATTTCTACGTCTATAGATGTTCCAGCACTCCTGAAGCATGATCTTATGCCTCCCACTTTGGGAAAATTTCCAATTTATGGCTTGCTTCATTCAGCAGAAACATTTTTTTAATTTAGAAGCACAGAAATGTAGCTCTGAATATAGCTTTTTTCCCCTCTTTTTTATTTTAGACTTCTCTTGGGTTTTTAGACATGGCTAATAGGATCAAGTTGCAAAAGTAAAGTTTCCACTTGTTTCCGTTTAGAATTGTGCTGTTCTAAAAGCACAGTCTTTTCTAAAAGTGACTGTGTATATGCAGAATCTTTGTTGGTGGTATTCTGATTTTGTCCTCTCCCTAAACATTGGGACAGTTTCTGATTGGGACTGATCCTAAGAACTGCACTATACAGCACGTAACCCAGCGCACAATAGCACGAATATGTTTTAACTGCTTTTTCAATCTATTATTGAATGTTCCATATTCTTTCTAAAGGAACATCTGATTCCACAAACGTGTTTAGTGTGAGGAGTGTGATTATTAGTGTAGTTTAACGCACTCTTCAAATGAGGCATGAAAGTCATCCCAATGAGCGACTCTCTTGCTCCTCTTTGCGGTGTGTCAGTTCTCTCTCTAGCACCGCGTTCCAGGCCAAGCAAGAACTCACGCTGGATTCACGTCCTTCTCCCAATGTGTCTCTGAGGCAGAATTAGAATTACAATACCAAATGACCAGATACTGTTGGGCTACCTGTCAGCATGGCACCTGCAAGAAACCAGGAGTCCTAATTTGCCATTCAGAACTTTTATTGTCTGTCCGAGTCTGCAGGGTTTTTACATTTGGTGAACGGGGAATGAGGATCGCATAGTAGGCTGCCTCATCCCTGCACCTATAGAGGCAAGTTTCAGGGCAATACATTAAGATGACAACAAGGAAACGTGGTGTACAAATTTCTAAAAACTCTGGTCTCTTCTCTTCTGCTTTGGGCTTTCTGTGACCTGCTTTATTAAAAAAGTCTTGCACTTCTTGCCAGGTGTTGGGGCCAATGACTCGCTTCTAATACTGTGTGCATTTGGAGACTGAAAATGGCCATTGTGTACCTCAGTACTTTAACTTATAAATAATCGTAAGTGGGGAACATTTAGCCCAAAATATTAAACTCTGCTAATAAGAGGAGATGGTTAAACGTGGCTTAGAAGCAAAGTTCAATCTGAGGTTGTCCTAGTAAGAACTAGTCTTCCAACTGGAACTAAATAGCTCGCAGTCGGTGGGGTCCTCTGCCATGTACTGTATTACTCCCTCCCCGAGAGGATCTGGGATCTTTTTTGTAAAGCTCATCTCTTTAAGATCCTGACTTCTTGCTGTAGAAATCCCTGATTTAACCCATTCTGCACGTTGGGGCCTGTTCTCAATGTTTAAAAATTGGAAGCAGCCTATTAAATGATTTAGAGTGACTCAGAAAGCTGTTCTACGGACTGAAGTGTTGAACTTTCTGATGTAAAATAAGTCATTTCTGTGTATCTCTCTTGCATTCCCCAGTGGAAGGGAGATGCACCTGTATTTGTGATCTAACTAGAAAAACATTACAGGCCAGCTGTAGTTACTTTTCTGTCCTAAATAAGTGGGAACTGAAAGTTGAGGTTAAGTGTAACTTCAGAATATTTCCGTCCGGTCTGAGCCTGATGGACGACAGGTTGTCTGTGGACAATTTATTCTGCTACATAAAATAAGAATATGAAAAAGTAAAAGCAGAAGAAATGTTCCAGAAATTGCCTTGCAGCAACTCTGGTCCTTCAACCCCATGAACAAAGACAGATACGGGATTGGACAAAGATGGAAAAAAAGATGCTACAAGGGCGAATAGCTAGTGCAGTATCTTGTTAGCAAGAGTCAGTGCCAAGTAATGGACAGACACCAATCCAGGAGCCAGCAGAGCCCTGCCTTCTCCTTAAATGGCCAGGTAATCGCAAGCAATTAATTTTTCTGCCAACCTCTTTTTCTATTCCCACCTTTAGTGTTATCTAGACACCTGCAATCTGGAAGGGCAAGGCCAGTTATTTTGTGCAAGAGCTAGCGCAATAAAGCTTCAGTCTTAGTTGGGTCTTTTAAGTAGCAGTAATCCTGTAACAGTTTTGCTGCTAATTCAAAATAAAGCTAGGATGATGAAAACCTGCAAAGATCAGATGGTTACAGAGCTGTTTCTCTTAAACCATGGAACTAAACAAGATTATTTGCAAACAGGAGAGATTCAACAGTAAAAAAATTTAAAACCTGAACGTATTTCACTATTTCTTTGTATAATGGTTCTAATGAAGAAAGAAAACAATTGCTTAAAGAAAAATCCTCATTTTAATGATAGAAGTAAAGGGATTAACATGCTTGCAACTAAAAACAGCAATTAAAAGATAAGAAACTAAGAATTAAAGAGGTCAAAGAAAGAAAGTGTCATAGAAGCACTTTTTGCATTAAGAATAGACAGTGATCAAGTGGCTTTGGCTGGAACGTCCTCCAGTGGATTACCCTCACACAGGTCCTTGAAGACTGTAGATGTCTCTGTGTCATGTAATGTTATTATTTTTAAAAAACAGTCTGAGGTATTTCAGGAAGTTCTAGCAAGATATGTATTAAGTCTTGGAGCTAAAATCACTGTTGGCATAAATGCTGCGAAAGCCAGCTGAATTGCTTGCTTCTGCCAGCTCTGAATTTGAGGCCAAATTTTCAAAGCATCTGAGGATAGACTCTAAGTAGGCTTTACAAAAGCTCATAATCAATTAGCTGTCCACCTCTCCTTGGAAGATGCTCAGTATAAAGGCATCTGGGCTTCGACTGCATTTTTAGGTGCTTGAACATACAGCTCAAATACAATCATTATATAATAATGAAATGTCAGACTGCAAGAGTTAATAGTGCTCACCACCTCTAAAACAGAACCCCCCCTTACTCTTCTCTGAGAGGTTTCTTGGTATGGCTGCTTGTACTGGTTTGATGAGATCCCCTTCAAAAACTAGGGACACATTTCTATTTCTTTGATAGGGAGCAGGGTTGGACTCTAAGCTGGATTTTTGCATAGTAGTTGCATAGGAACGAATTCTAATCTATTACTCTCTCCACTGGAAAAAAAAAATAAATCAGGAAGGGGAGGTAGGAGTTGGGAGAAGCTGCTGAAACTAAAGCATTAAGTCAGCAGTTACAGTGGAAATGAACGATTTGGAGTTGTCAGGCTACATCCTCATAAACGAGGATGAGAAATTGTCAGGCTTGGAGAGAAATTGCTACCTTCCTAGTGCAGATTCCAGTCTAATAAATGAAAAGGTGAAAAAATCATTCTTGATGTAACGGATGGTTTCAAGCCATCATAAAATAAATTGATGGCAGAGAGATACTGAGCAGGATATGACTTATTAAGGGAGAAGAACAAAGAATTCTGAGGTGTGGTTCTGGAGGCATGTGAACATCCTTCCCTTCGCAGCTGGAGTCATCAAAGCCTGCAGAGTGCAATGTGGAAAACTGTAGAGAGATGTGGGGTATGCCTTTACGGAAAGGGAGATGGGAGCCTATTTGATGCCTTCAGAAAACATCCACGCTTTGAGAAAAAAAAAAAAATCAGTGAAGGAAAATAAAGAGCAGATATTCTGGGGATTAAACTTTGCTGTGCGCTTAGAGAAGGAGGGCAACCACAGCGTGTGTTTCCCTCCCCACCCGGCATCACGCACCTACATGGTTTCCGGCATTCTCCTTTAGAGAAGAGTAATGGGTGGTAAATGTTGGGGCTTTGATCACTGACGCTTCTCGAGGCATCCCACAAGTGCAAGGGAACATACTGCTGTGGGGTACAGGTCTGTCAGTCTCTCTCTTCAACTTCCCTGCATAACGTACTCTCTGCAGGATACCAGCTCACAGTAAAGCTGTCGCGCATGGGCTTGAAGCAATCTCCTGTCTTTCTGTATGTCTCAAATCAGGAGCAGCCAATAGAACCACTGTAAGATACCTGCACAGATCCAAAATCACCCAGTTTCTTCACCTGTTTGAACTGAGGCCCCGGGCTCTGCCTCTGCACGTGAATGTGAAGTTAAGTTCATTGAGCACTGGCCTCTAGACAACCGCTAAACTGGCTGAGTTTGGAGTCTGTTCTGGGAAAAATACAGGATTTGCCATCAAGAACAAGAGCTACAGTCCCCCTGGTCTGCAGCAGCGGAGAGGGCCTTTTATTCTTGCCGTGTACAGAAAGATCTTGTTTATGAGTAGAAGTTTATTCAACCTTCACCGTCGTCCTGGGGTCTCGGAGCAGAGCTAGCAGTGCTGTAGTCAGTGACTGCACAGCTGGCAGCCAGCTGTGCTGCTACTGCATGCGAGCTGAACACAGAGGGACAGCATCCAGCGTGACCGCTCAAGGGCCTGCTGGCTTCAGGTGGGGATTTTCTGCACTTCCCCTTTGTAGCCAGTACGGCCCCGTGCCTGGCTTAGGTGGGTTTTCGTGCAGAAAGAGGAGAGCCACAGGATGAACGCATCTGTTCCTTCTTGATTTTGTGAGATAATTCTGCTTAGTAAGAGTGAGTTTGTAAGATCTACAAAGGTTATAACATAGGAATCTTAATGCTGGATTTTAAAATGCTGTCTGCATATTTTATAGTTTTGTTTTTCCTGATTCATGCATCCAAATGAACATTTTGCATATCTCTGGCCATTCCTTCTGCTCTTAGATGTAACAGCAGAGACATAGTTCAGTACAGTTATCGTAAAGATTTACTAATATTCAAATACATAACTATAGTCACTTAATAGTTGTAAAATAACTACCTTGTTGTAATAGCTGATACGTATTGGCAATCTGGATAACTGATTGAAAAATGAGTGGATTGGTTTGTTTTCACCTGTGCTTACAATCCATTTCTTCAGCCATGAATCTCGGAACTGCAGGGGAGGAGGTGGAGGAGGCAGCGGCATGCAGGAGGGGAAGGCAGTCTGGGGACAACTTTTGTCTGCCTTTTTGCTTCTCTGACAGTTTTGGGCCCCCTTCATTTAAGTATTAGAAACAGCGACTGAGGTTCATGACTGCCGATTAATAATGATTTATACTCATTTTCATCAATATTTTCTAGAGATAATTTTGACTTTTTACTTTAAAAAAACCCAAACATACCTGACCAAAAGCTAAAACCACTTTGCAAAAACAATCCAATGTTTCTCTCTGAAAGAAACACCTAAAGCAACAAAGCTAATAGCAAATTTTATTTCCGATCAGAAAGTTCCACTAAATGCTGAAACAGTCAACCCGCCTCGGTACTGCGTGGCTGAAGTCGCCCAGCTCTGTTCCCGGGTATTAGCTAGCCTGGACATCGCCTATGTGCTTTTACCCCTTTGTCCTGTACAAGAGCAGTACCCTTGAGGCAGAGCTGACCCGGTACGAGAACAGCTGCAGTTCTGCTCCTGGGCCTTTGCACTTGCTTAGGAGATTCAGTGTCGGGAGAGTGAACAGGTCTGTACCTGGCACGCGTGAATGCTCTATCGCTGAGGAATCCACTATGTCGTCTCCTTCCTGTAGTACATAGCACCAGACTGGGATAATCATGGAATGGTCTGGGTTGGAAGGGACCTTAAAGACCATCTCGTTCCAATCCCCTGCCCTGGGCAGGGACACCTCCCACCAGCCCAGGTTGCTCCAAGCCCTGTCCAGCCTGGCCTTGAACACCTCCAGGGATGGGGCCAATGTAACACCAGTCTCTTCCCATGTTCACTGTAAAAGCATAATACAAGCCACAGTTTTAGTTTGGTGTTTTGATTTTTTTTTGTTGGGTTTTTTTTGGCTAATGCCCACCTGGTATTGTGTTATTATCTGTTAGTGTCAGTAGAACATTTCACAGTCTGGGCATTACAGTAATCAGACACGATCGCTGTTGCGTAGAAGGCAGAACGCTGGGGCTGGCTGAACTGTACGCAGTTAAGGCCAAGGTAAAACAAAAATACTGTCTGTAGAACACTGAATTTTGAAGAGACGTAGGCACCCATTTGGAAATTAGGGCAATGCTCAGACCACTCTGAACTGTTTGCTGCAAGAGTTCTGTTACAAAACTCCACGAACCTAAAGTTAATGCAATACAGAGCTGTCTTGCCATGAAGAAGTGGTCTCTCTGGGAGGGGCAGTGGCAGGGAAAAATCCCAGCGTAAGGGTCAAGGAACAGGAAAGCGAAGAATGGATAAAAAATTATGTTGTTCTAATAGGAATCCCCAAACGAAACATATACTGGCTACGTACATAATAAAGTGCTGTGAAATGTCATTTCATCGGTGATGTAAAACCAACAGTTCTGAGGAAGAATAACATAAACAGTAGTTTTGCAATATTAAGCTGTAACAACATAAGCATGTTATAAGGATTTTTTGCCAAGTCCACAGGCAATTCACTGATAAGTGAGTAGACTGCCACATGTAGCTATACTAACGGAAGCATTTACAATTTCCTGTCATTTTTGTATTGTTATTACGTATTTTCTCTGACTTCGGTGATGCCAGTTGGTCGTCTATGAAGTAACCAGAGGGTGAATGATTTTAATGAGCAGCTACCAATTTTGCACTTGCTTTTGAGCCCAACTTTAACATGTTTTTTCTGGGAGTTTAAGGGGTTACCAGGCAATGTGAAAGACAACACTTTGCATTTACTTGGATTTCACACTGTCTTCAGTTTTACCAACCAAACTCTGCTCCTGGTTACCAAAGTTATCTTGGGGTTAGATCCTACAAGTGCCTCCTTGTGTTGGCAGGAGCTGGTCGTGACACTACAAATAACTTCTCCAAGTTGTAGGTTGTGGCAGCAAACATTAAGCTTGATAATATTTCTAGTCTGTGAATGGTAGTGGTTGCCTTTGTTGTTCCTTTATGTATGTTCCAAAGTAAATAAGACAACTTTTTGTCTGTTCTTCCTTTAAAATTCAGGTTTAATAATATGATTTCTCACCCATGATGGGCATCTTAGCTTGAAAGTTGTTACCGGAGTCATAACCTAGTTACAAAATTTCAGCATGGCTTTTCTTGCACTTGCTCTGAGAGATATCTGGGTTGTTTTAACTGTTATACATATATTTTTATCTTTATGCATTCTTTCATCTACGAGACGGGACATGCTACTCTGCTTCCCTGCATGCGTGTGGTTTTCTGCCAAAATCGGACCTGTGACATGGGTAGAATTGGCTCCTATCATGCTATATTTCCTTTTCAAAAAACTTACATGTAATAACTACAAAAGTCAGTCACAAAAAGGAGAGTAGAAGGAAGTCAAATGTCAGGAATTGTTTTATTTCAATGACTGGAAGTAATTTTTAGCCACATTTGATTCACAAGCGAGTGCCAAAATTATATAAATTTTGACTGATGTCAGTGTGCTCAATTTGTAAATCAGTTTTAGCAGCTATGTGCTAATTTGTTGTTGTGGGAGAAAATGTTGAAAAGGAGGGTTGTTTTTTTTTTTAAAGAAAATATTGAAGTACTTGTACCTGACACTAAATTTTATGGCCCTCTATTTCAGATAATTCTCTCACTCGTTTCCATGAGTTTTGTCTATACAGAGATCACAAGGTTAAGTCCATTTGTCCATTTCTGTTAACACAGTTGTTTTTGTAGTCAGGAAGCTATTTGCTTTTTAATGGATTGATGGTTATCTGCTAGAGGACTTTAAATATAATATACCTACAGCTGTACAAGACTGCAAGGCATGCCACTAATGCAGTTTAAAAAAAAAAAAGAAAAAAAAAGACTACTTACAGAGATTGGAATAATTGCTGCCTATTCCAATACGGATGGAACTTCCAGAGATGAGAGGAAGATGGAAGAAAAGAACTAAGGAGGGAAAAATGGAAAAAAAGGTCCTTAATTGCAGTTTGTTTTTGTTTTGCAACCAGCTGTCAGTTGAATACACATCGTGGCGTTACTGTGCACCCGCTCTCTCTGGGGCAGGAGGATAAGTTTTAGGCACAGATGGAGCATGAGTGGGGTGAAAAAACCAAATAAGTCATTGCTCCATACTTCCAGGAATCACTCCAGTTCGGGAAATTATATTATATATAACTTTAATGCCTCTTAGATTGAAACCCCCATGTATAAACAACAATGTGTTATATAAATATGCTAATTATTGTTGTTAAGTCATTCAGCAGTCAGTGAAACAGGCACCTGCCATTGTAAACCAAAATAACTGCTTCCCAGTTTGTTTCAGTGCACCTTGAACGCATCGGGCGTGCGCGTGTCAAACTGGGCTGGCATGAATTTGTTCTAAAATTTGATACCCGTTACTCCTCCTATGCATTTAAGCTTTAATATTTATAACTTGCACTTCAAAGATTTATACTCGCGGGCAACAGAAACGCACACGAGTCAGACGTGTCCTAAATCACAAAACGTTTAGATTTCCTAAAAGCGGGGCTCGTTCGCTCCGGCCGGTGGGTGTCGGACCGGAGCTGCTGCCGGGCGGCGGGTGCGATGGCGGCTTCGGCGGGGTTTGGCCCGGGCTGGATGTCCGCCCCGACGCAGCATCCCTGCCCCCGGCGCCCCGGGGATGCTCCCGGCTCTGCCCCCCCCGCACCGCGGCGGCTTTTCCCGCTGCTTGCCGCCGGCACCCTCCCGGGAGGGGAGAGGAGGGGAAGGGGAAGGGGGGGAGATGCTCGTTCTCTTTCGGGAGGGGGTTTCCCGGGTACCACAAAGTTTCCGCGCCCCCCTCGGCCGCGTCCCGCCGCCCCCGCCCCGCCGGGCCCCGCAGCCTCCCGCGCCGGGGGGTGGGGGTGTAACGGGGGGGTGCCCGGCGCGGCTCCCGCCGCCTCAGCCCGCCTTACCCCAGCACGCCGCGGCGGCCGTTCTCTCCATGCGCCTCCGCCGCGGCTCCCCG